>PVIC010010690.1:6430-43015 GCA_004025085.1 Thryonomys swinderianus
TTCAGGCTGGCCCTGAGCTCACTATGGTGCCCAGGCAAGCCGCCGCGAACTCAGCAATCCTCCCGTCTCTGCCTCCCGAGTGCTGGGATTACAGGCGTGAGCCACCACGCCCAGCATTATATGTGGTAACTGGGGATCGAACTCAGGTCCTTATGCTTGCGAGGCAGGCGCCGGAACCACTGAGCTAACCCTCCGGCCCCCCTTTTAATTCTTGTTGAGTCTTGCATACACAGCCTCTCAGCTCAGAGGCTTGTACTCTGGAGCTCAGCGGATTGGACCCAAATCCTGGCTTTGCCTGCTCTCTGAGCCTTGGTTTCCTCCTCTATACAAGAGGCGATGCAGAGTTCTCCCTTAAGGTAGCTGTGAGTGCTCCACAAGGCACCCGGGACACATGAGTATCAGTGAGTATTAATATTCTCTGTTGTTCACTGACCTCTCCATAGCTAAGAGAGAACAGGCTTCAGGTTGCGAATTTAACAATGCTGATTTGCTTCTGGTGAATTTTTTTTTTTTTTTGAGACAGGGTCTCGCTTTATAGTTCAGGCTGGCTCTGAGCTCACTATGTAGCCTAGGCAAGCCTCGAATTCAGCAATCCTCCTGTCTCTGCCTCCCGAGTGCTGGGATTACAGGCATGAGCCACCACGCCTGGCTCTGGTGAATTTTTAAAAACCAACTTCCTTCCATGTACTGCAAACAATACTGTTTGTCCAGTATAGGCAGTGCCCTAAATTTACCTATTAAAATAATTTTCTTTTTTGGGTCAAAAGAAGTCTATAAACTTAAAAAAATTAAATAGTAAGGAGTCTATGGGGTGGGGGGTCTTTCAGGTGACAAAGTTATGAATAACATAACCAAGTGAAGTTTGGGAGACACTCAATAGACCAAAGGAAAAAATTCTGACATCCTGAATCCCCAAACACCACCACGGCAGACATTACTAAAGGAACGCTGAGCACCTTCCCATGAAGCCTTGATGTTCACAGAATGAATTCACCAGTAGCTTCCTAGATCTGGCTAGTTCTTTCTGACAGAACCTCGCTGCCACCTGTCCGGGTGAAGAGCAGCCTGGAATGGAGCCCAGTGGTGGCTGAGGGTTGCATCTCTGCACCTGTATAGAAAGTGTCCAGTGTTCATATGGTCCAGACATGTGCAGACGGTTCCTGGAAGGACACCAAGAAGCAGGGACAGGCTAATTCTGGCAGAGGCTGGTTGCTGTGGGGCAGTGCACACACCTGCTACCTCTACCATGCGCTTGGCTCGCAACTCATGGTTCTTCTGGAGATCTTCCTCAGAGCCTCCATGTGGAAGAGAAGTGGCTGCTTTGACGGCATCAGGGTGTGACCCCTGTGTGGTTGGGGGCAGATGCGGCCTTTTATACACCTTGACCTCTGAGCCTCCTCTCCTGCCTTGGGCCACAGGAGCCCCAGCCAGGCCAGGGCACTCACTTCCGGCGCTCTATACCCGGCTCCTCCTCCTGGCCTGTCACAGTCACCTCCTCACTGCTCTCCCCTCACCTCGTCTCTTGGAGCACCCTTGCCACACTCAGACCCTGTGAGCGCCCATGGAGAGATGTCCCCAAACTTATGTCCATTTGGGACCACAAAGGTGAAAATAGTCTTCACAGAGGGGACCGAGGTGAAGATGGAGATGAGATCTCAGTGGATTAGTCTGAGTCTTAAATCTGTCCTGTCCTCACAGGAGGGAGACAAGGGCACGCAGGGACACCGAGACGCAGCGAGGGGGCAGCGATGAAAGACAAGAGGTGGGCACTGGAGCGGAGCAGCCAGCAGCAGCTGCGAGGACAGGAAGGGCGCTCCGCCGCAGCCCTCACGGGCGCAGCCCCACGCCTAGGCCGCAGAAGCCAGGTCTGCAGGCCGTGGGGAATTAGCCACCTAGCTGAAGCAGCCTTCCCGCCTCTTGGAGGCGGAGCCAAGTCTTCACGGGTCCTTCCCGCCCTGGCCCTCCCTTCTTTCCCTGCCCCGCCTCCCCCGCGGCCATGTTGTCTTTACTGCTCCTCAGACTCTGGGCACTGCCGCCCTCTCAGGTGTTGTTCCCAGCCTGAAAGGCCCTTCTCTGCACCCCCCCGCAGGGCTCCCTTCCCCTCCATGAGCCTCTGCTCAAAGTCACCTCAGCCAGGCTTTCCCAGACCCCGCGCTACACCACCAGCTTCTGGGTGACCCTGACAGAACCCTGGCCCCACCCCACTCTGCTTTCCTATGAGTCTGTCACTGCCCAAAATATTGTTTTACTTAAATTAAAGAAAAACCCTCTCCTTGTTAGGATGCAGGCTAAGGTGCTGTCGTTACCGTCAGCACTGAGCACAGTGCACTCAGGGTGTGCAGAATTCGCACTTGCTGGACGTTGAGTGTGGGTGGCAGAATCATGCCCTTCACAACACAAGCAGCCCTAAGCCTGGTGCCCAGGAGCATGGCAAGGCACACGGGAGAGGGCATGCAGGTGTGGCGGGAGCGAAGGGTGCTGGTTGGGTAACTGGCATGAGGGAGGCCTATTGCAGTCACAGACTCGAGGCTGAGGGAGGACGAAGACCGAAGTGCCCTGGGGTGAACAGGCTTCATCTCTGCTGTGCTCTGGGGGTGGGGGTTAAAGCCATGCGTGCAGGTGGCACTGCCCTGCTGACACCTCGATCTGCAGGGAGGCCCTGGCCTACTTCCGACACTCAGAGCTATAAGATGGCAAATTCGTGTCACGTTAGGCATGGACTCCTGTCATGTTCTGCAGACCCCTATGTAACTCACACCTCGGCTCACACGTCAGTGATACACTCATGGCTGGGTGTGGAGCACACCTGTAATGTGGGCGCTCTGGGAAGCTGAGGCAGGAGGATAAAACGTTCAAGGCCAGCATGGTCAGCATATTGAAACTGTGTTTCAAAATACAGTATAAAAAAGGGCTGGGGATTAGTTCGGTAGGAAAGACTTGGGCTTACGCCTCAGTACTGCAGAAACAGCCAGGTGTGGTGGTGTACATCTGCAGTCCCAGAACTCAGGAGGCTGAGGCAGGAGGACCACACTTAGCTGACTTACTGAATTCAAGGGCAGCTTGAATTACATAATAAGACCCTTTTTCTAAAAGCCAAAACCGAACCAAAAAACCCAACCACAAAAACAATCATGCATGTGGGTCTGCTTCTAACCCAGCTCCGTTCTCAGCACTGGACACATGTTGAGGTTGATCAGTGACCTGCAGTGGGGCAAGGGCTCCTATCACCTGAGTCGTGCCCATGTGGAAACCGAGGCTCAGAAAAAACGAGGCTGCTTGCGCACCACACGACCAATACACAGCAGGGCTAGGAGGCAAGTTGGGCAGTCTGGGCTTAGGCCATGCTCCGGACCCCGCCCCAGTTTATGAGATGATAGGAGGGCACGGGTGCCAAGGTGCAGAACCTACTTGAACGGATGGATTAAAGGCAAGAACATCTGATTCAGGGAGAGAACCCTGGTCCACGGGGAGTCCTGCCACCTAAAGCCTGAGGCCAGAGGCCAAGTGCCCGCTCCTCTCAGCTTCTCCCCAGAGGCCCTCCCTCTGGAACCATGTGGAAAAAGTGACTGGGAACTCTGGAGCCAAGAAGCATGACCGCACAGCATGCTCTGTGACTCCACACCTGAGCGCACGGCCTCCTGGGCCTCCAGCAGAGCTGCCATGGCCTCGTGTTTGGGACCAGGGGCTGGCTGGGAATGACGGGTCTGATCACACATAACAGGATCATAAGACAAACGCCGCCAGTCTGTCCTCTCCGAAGCCTGGGAGCCTTTGTTCATCAGAGAGCTTCAGCATTCGCTTTGACTGTTTTAAGTGGTGCATTAAAATATTGATTGCAATTCCTAGAACTTTTTGATACAAGGGATTAATTCTAGGACCTTCGCTATGAACTCTATTCTCGACCTTCTTAAAGTTTTATATTCCGAGACAGGACTTTGCTAAGTTGCCCAGGCTGGTCTCTAACTTGGAATCCTTCTGTCTCAGCCTCCCCGAGTGCTGGGATGACAGGTGTGCACCACCACAGTTGGCTGACACTTAAACTTTTGCACCCAGGCAGGTGCTCTGTTTGCCTTATCCTGACCCTGGTCCTCCCGGTTTTGTGACATCCTTCTTTGGGGCTTTAGTTTTGTCATCTGCCAAATGCAATGCCTTGCTATAGTCACCGAAGTGAGGACCAAAGCCTCAGGTTCCTGGAAGCCACCGGTCAGTACTACTTCTTTAATCCCTCAGCACCTGCCACCAAACACGCCATCCATTCTTCGGCAACACGGTGAGGCTGGTATCACTAGGCCTTTGCCAAGCACATCTGAACGTTAGGGCATGCTATTAAGCGCCACCGCCTGGGGCCCTGGACTCCATTAGAGAGCGTAGAACAGAGCAGAGTCCTCTATTAGGAATTTCGTTCCCTGGGGGAGGAGGTGGCGGGTGGTAGAGGACAGAAGGGGCTGGTTTTAAAACAATAAAGTCAATTTGGTATGGTCTGCTTCGGTGTTTTGAGATCTTTGAAAGAGATATTGTGTGGCTGCGGAAGGGGGTGGCCGGGAAGGGGGTTCTATTTATACTGCAAAGAGGGAGCTCTGACCTTTGCTGGCGGCGGCCTCTCGCTGCTGAACTTGCCGGGCTCTGGAGCGCCTGTGCTGCCAGTCTTAGACTGAGACTAATGCAAGCCAGCTGAGCGCCAGGGCCTCCGTTGACCTCTCCCGCTTGGGTGGTTTCAATTTTGGCTGGGCCCAGCCATGTCAGGGACGGAGCACGGCTCTCGGGCCCAATCCTTTGGCTGCTCAGCCAGGAGGCCCAGCTGGGTGATGCTAGGGGTGGACTAGTGTCCCCTAGAAAGATAGGATCAACTTCTGACCCCCGTATCTGCACACGTGACCTTATTAGAACACAGGTCTCCGCCAATGTAACGAAGTTAAGATAGGGTCAGAGTATATTCGGTGTCCTCCAGCAAGAGGGAGATCTGGGCATAGAGAGGCTGGGGGATGACGGAGCTAGAGACTGGAGGACACAGACCTAGCCTGGGAGCGTCAAGGATTGCTGGCACCACAGCAGCACGGAGAGAGGCGCCGGACAAGGACACCTACTACCACTTTCCCCTTCTGCAGCCGGGACAGTGACGGTGTGCGGTGGCAACAGACATCCCCAAAGACTCTGAGGCTTGCATGCAGACCAAGCTCTCTCACCCTCTATGACGAGGTGCGTCTGCAGGGATACCAGGCAAAGGAGCCCCCCTGTCTGAACACTGTGGGAGGATCTTGTGTTGGTAAAGCCCTGTCCTGGGGTGACCCGATCATTACTACTGTCAGTGGCCAGCATGCATCCATGGCCTCTCCCCATACCCTGCCCGCAAGAAGAGCAGAAAACAGTGGGATCATTTTGTGTGATTCAGTTTTGGGAACAATGGTACCAACAGCCACAGCCGCTCACTCTGGGTTGACCTAGATAAATCCGTATCAGGAGCTAGCAATCTATGGCCTGTGGCCTGCTTTTGTAAATAAAGTTTTATTGGGACATGTGGTATTCATTGTGTTGACTACAGCAGCATCCCCGGTACACAGGCAGAGTTAAGTAGATGTTACAGATGCTATGCACCTTGCAAAGCCTGAAATATTTTTTTGTTTGGACCTTTATAGAAAATGTTTGCTGACCCTTGATCTAGAAGTATCTCAGCCTTCCATTCCAGAAGTATCATTTTCCCGGAGGTTTCTTCTCTTGCTCTTTTTTGGCTTCAACTCCCTTTCTCTTAGTGATCGGAAATACTCCAAGAACTGTAGTCCTCAGTAACATCATAGCTAACTCCTCAAAAGAAAAATCAGAATTTCTCAACACAATGGCCTGTGTCTGCCGAGTACACGCTATGTGCCAGGTACCACTACAGGCATTTCCTGGATACAAACCCCTTTCTTGTTCATAACAACCCGATGAACTCAGGAGCGTTACTCCTGCAGCTGAGGAGGCTGCACTGGAGAATTAGACAACCAAACACGTACGTGTAAAGACATACACAAGTGTGCTGAGAGGGTAGTGGGCTGTGGAATACATTTCTTAGTGTGGACTATGACTTAAAAACTTGAAGCCTGCACGGTAGGACACACTTATAATCACAGCTCTCTAGGAGGCTGAGACAGGAAGATCTAAGGTTTGAGCCCAGTCTAGGTAATAGCGACTTAGTGAAATTCTAACTCAAAATTTAAAAAAAAAGTCTGAGATGTAGCTCAATGCAAATACTCTGGGTTCAGCCCCTGGCACCCCCCAGAGTTGAAAGCCACTGACTTAGAGATAGGGAAGCTGAGTCCCAGAGAGAAGCTCCTTTGTGCTCCATCTCTCCCACGTTGGGCACAAATCCAGATGATGAACCCCACTGCTGCTTGAAGACTTCCCAGCCTTCCAGGCCGGGCACTGCCCAGCAGTTCTAACATGACACGCTGGATCTCTGTGGGATCTGAGTCCCACGAAAGCCTCACTGGTGCAGTCCAGGACTCGGGTCTGAGGGGACAGCATACTGCGCCCGGCCCCAAGTTAGAGCCCACCTGGGCATCTCTTTCATACACACACTCACAGGGTGGGGTTCAGGCACAAAGCAGCAGGCACGGCAGGAAGCTGCAGCAACCTAAACTCAGCCCAGCCAGCAATAGCTTTGAGCAGAAGCGTACAGAGCACCTGTGGGCTACAGAGGAAGGGAAGGATCCCAGTAAAATGCCAGGCACAACCCAGGTGTCCATAGAAAGAGCGATGGCCATGCACTGCTGTGCATGGCTCACAGTAACAACAACGGCTGATGCTGCTAAAGAGCCATGGTTTTGTCTCATGCCTTGTGGATACATGACCCGTGCTCAGCCCGGAACAGCCCATTCCACAGATGGGCCTCACTGAGTCCCAGGAGATATCATCTGCCTCGAATCTATGGCCAGTGAGCAGCGAGGCTAGGACACAGGCCAGGCATCTGGCTTTCTCTGTGCAGCTTTAGGAAGCTGCTCTGAGACCAAAGTGGGTGCACTGAACTGACTCTGAAAGACCTCCAAGGTATGGTATGTAGTGGGAAATACAAAAAGCCAATCCACAAAACAAAATGCGTGTTATGAATGTTTAGAAAACGCCTGCGTTTCCTACTTGTGGGAAAGAAAATGTGTACATAAATGAAGGCCTAAAATTCTGAAAATATACTGATATTGCTTCTGTGACTGAAAATCAACACACGAGAAATGCACCGCAGCACGAAAAGGCAGGGGACCGGGTCTGTAGAATTGTGCTGCCTGGAGGGTCACGGGAAGCCTTTCGCGGGGAAGCAAGGCTCTGAGAGGCGGCAGCGCCCTGCGGGTTTCCTGGCACAGCGCTAGAAGCGCGCGTCTCCAGGGCAGACAGATCAGGGCTCCGGTCTCCCTCCCTGCCTGAGCTTTCAGGAGCAGATTTGCTTGATGGGTAAACGGTGCATCCTGCAGCCTGCGCTTCTCTCTGGGTGGAGTTGAAGTGTCTGTCTGTCTCTTCTTCCAACAGTTCCCTGCCTGAGGCTGTATCCCCCTCTCCCACTGCCGCCCCTTAATTACTCCTTTCAACTCCGCAACAGAAGAGGGGCTTGGGGGAGGCTGCCCTTTCATCTGCAGGACTCGCTCTACTCTGGGTGTCTGCAGGATTTAAAAAAAAAATTGTCTCCTTGTTTTTTTTTTTTTTTTTCTTCTTTTTTCATTCCTCTCCCCTTCTGCTAATTAAGGGGGAGGAGAAAGATTTGTTCTGTCACCTTTTCGGGGAGGTTTGCAGATGTAACCTGTCACATGGGGTCGTTTCTTATTTCATTGAAACATCAGAAATAAAAATGACAAACACGTGAGAGGAGGGCAACGGTGTCAGGCCCCGCCCTGGGCCTTTGTTCCTGGAGGACGGACAGACAGCTTTTCTGAATGGTTCCTGGGGGTATGGACACAGGCACCAGTCCTGGGATCCTCCCTTGCTATGCACACACAGCCGGCCCTGTTTCAAACAAACCCAAGGGCTTCCTGGTGTTTCCTAGACAAAACTCTGAAGCCTGCACACGCCCATCCCTGCGAGGCCTGACTCCACCCATACCCCAGCCGTTCCCTCAGCCCCGTCCCCTCCCCCTGACCCCGGGCTCTGTCTGCTGCAAGCACTCCGCCCACACCTCTGCGGAGACCCTGCCCTCCGTCCCAGGCCCTTTGCTCACGTCACAGCGGACGTCACCAGCCACCTGCTCACTGACTGCTGCGCACGGACTGTCCCCCAAGTTCAGTGCTGATACTATGACGCCAGTGTGGCTGCCTTGGCGAGAGGTGGCAGGGAGGAGAGTGAGGTCACACGGGGGCGTGAGGCCATCAGGTCGTAGCTGTGTCCTTCCAAGAAGAGGAAGAGATACATGCCAGCCGTCTTTCTGTGGACACACTCAGGGACAAGGCCCTGGCACCCCAGAGGTCCTTGCCACAGTGGGGTCTGCCAGCCCCTTCACCGGCCCTCTAGAGGGAAAATGGAGTTGTCGTTTAAGCTGCCCAGTTGGCAGTGCCCCATGACGCAGGCCTAGGAGGCAGCTATCCTCTGTATCCAGGCTCCGGGGTGTGAATTCCAGACTTGACAGTCAGCACAGGGCTGCACGGCTCAGCCCTCGTGGGCCGCCCGGAACAGAACCTGCACTGTGAATGTCTGCAGAGTGAATGAGGGATGGTCTTCCCTTCCCACCCATCTCCTCGTGACTCTAGAAGCTTCAGTGCCCCGAGGAGCCGCTTGGAAATTTGTGGGGACACTTCCTGGGGACACTGGAGGAACTTCGTGGGGAGGTGTCAGGGGTGCTTAACAAAGTCAAGGCTGTTCCCAGGTCCCGTGTGACTTTTGAATGCCCCGCCAGATCCTCATGCAGATGGCACTGCAGAGCTGGCCGCAGGAACCAGCCCGTGAGGTGCTCAGGGACTCGGAAGGGACGACTGACCGCACTGGGCTGTGCTCCGCAGAGGGATGAGAGCTGTGGTGGCCGAGATGCCTGAGGAGTGTTACGGAGACAGTCAGGAAGTGGCTAAGTAGAGAGAATCAGAGCGTCTGTAATTCTGTAGGCTGAGCAAACAGAACGGGGTAGAAACGTAGAAGAAAGAGAACTGAGTGTCGCTATGGACTGAGAGGTTTGTAAGGGGCAGGCGAGGGGTCAGCCTCAGCCTAAGAAGCAGCCAGTGATGCCACCTCACTCGAACAGCTCTGAATTGGCACCAGTGGTGACAACCATTGAGCTGCCGTCTGCCCGGAGCGCCTTCTGCCCTAGCACTGTGGACAGAGGCACAGCTGGCATGCAGAGCACGCAGCAGCTGCCCTCTGTGGCCCCACCAGCTTCAGCTCAGTCCTGGTGACCAAGGGACACACAGGATGCATAACCATCACCTTCCACCTCGCCCCGCCCCACCTTCCATATTATCCCAGTCCCTTTTCCTTCTTTCTCAGCTCAATTTTTATTTTTACTACTGAGCCCTTTTGAACATTTTTAAAATTTTGAGACAGGGTCTCACTAACTTGCTCGGTTGAGGCTCAAACGTGTAATCTTCCTCTCTCAGTTTCCCAAGCAGCTGGAATATAGGCACGCGCCACTTTGAATTGATTTTATCAACCATGTTATTCAAATGCCTTTGTTCTTCGAGCCTGACTCCTACAGCCCTGGAGCTACCACTGGCCCACGGCACTGTCCCATGCAAAGGCAGCACAAAGCAGCCTTTGCCAAGTCACCTCCCCTGTGAGGAGCCATGTCCCTGTTGGTCACACTGCCAGTGACGTGTGTGCTGCCATGAGCCAGGCCGCGGCCACACTCCGGGCTTCTTTGCACAGTGCCTCTGACCACGTCCTCAGGGAGGCTGGGGCATCCACGTATGGGGGGAGGCACAGGCAAAGCTGTGCTTTACAAAGCACATTGTTTTTTTATTTTACAGTGAGAGCATTTTGTTTAGCTTTAAAAAAGATGCACAAACAAGTTAAATTACAATGTGAATTAAATCTCTGGATCGTGGAGGGACTTCCTGGGTGCCTGCTCTAGGTTGGGTATGTGCACACGCTGGCCACCCCTGTACTCCGGGAGAGGGCCATGACTTTGGCAGTGGCTGGGCTGCCAGTGGAAGCCTGGGCACGGGGACTAGGGGCAGGAGCGGGCTCACGGTGCCCTCCGCCTTGCCGTAGTCGCCTCCCTCCCCACCCTGCAGAGACTCCGTATTCACAGTGAGTCCCGCGGCAGTCCTGGTCTGCGTCAGCCCAGCCCGGCCGCCGCCATCTGCCTGGCCTCCCGCTTCCCGTCTTGCTCACCCCATCCAGCCTAATCTTGCACTGCAGCCAGAGGACCCCGCTTTGGCTGAGATGCCACGCGCTCCTTGGAGCCTCACTGTCCCCTCCGCCCAGAGGGCTCAGAGCCAGAAGCAGCAGACTTGGGGGCCAAGAAGCCCCCCGGGCCACTCTTGCCTGCTCCCTCCTCGGCCTTGCTGGCCGGCGACATCCCTCGTCCCTGGCCGCCTGGGCCGCTCTCCCCCTAGACGCCCGCACGGCTTTCTCCTTCGCCTTCGGCAGGCCTCTGCTCCCCTCTCTTCTCCTGGTGCATCCGTCCCAGATCAGTCTGTGTGAAGAAAACCCGCAATCCCTGTGCCGCCTTTCCTCTCTCTCAACTCGCCGCCTCATCCTGTGCGTGTCCCTTGTTCTTATTTATCAGGCAGCCAGAAGGGAAGGAGCGAGGTGTTTCCCGGGGAGCAACAAAACCATTCCAGGCGCTGGGCCTTCCTGGCCTGGGCTGCTGCCCCCAACACCCAGGTGGCCGCCCTGCCCAGCAGAAGTGTACTTCTCACTGTGGCGGAGGCAGAAGTGGGCACAACTGAGGTGCCAGTGGGGGCGCCTCCTCCTGGTTGCACGTGCCCACCTTCTTGCTGTGTCCTGACGTGGCCCTTCTGCCTTGTGGGTACTCAGAAGTTGGGGTCAGAGAGAGTGAGCTCTCCCTCTTCGCATAAGGACCCCAACCCCATCCCAGGGGCCCAACCTCGTGGAACCCAGTTAGTTTTCCAAATACCTTCGCCTCAGCGGTGTGAGCCTCAACGTATACGCTCTGGGGGTCCAGTTCGGCCTGTAACACCTAGTGGTTGCCTTCCACCCACCTCAGCATGAGCCAGGGTAAGGACTGGGCTCGAACCCTCCTGAGAGCGGGCTGCACTATTCATTAGCCACACTTGTACTACAATGAGTTGAAATCAAACAAAAGCAAAACTCCAGCTCCTCAGTCACATTGGTTATATCTGAAGTGCTCAACAGCCCTCTGTGCCCAGTGGCTCCTGGACGAACTGTGCAGATATGGAACATGCCAGCATTCTGGAAAGTTCCACGGGACAGCGCCCCCAGGGTGAATTGCCGCTCAGCAACCCCTCCCAACCCCGGACCAAGTTGATCAGCCAGGTTTTCACCTGTCCTTCCCGGTGGCTTGTGAAGAAAGACAATCAAATCAAATTTGTTATATAACTGGGTGCAAAGACCATCCATGTGACCTCCCCGTGTCCTGAATGCGGAAGACTCCAGCTTGAGCAGAGGGCAGTGAGCCTGCCAGCACGCTTGAAGGTGACCCCAGGTGTTGGCGTGGCATGGGGCAAGAGTGACATGTGTGGGGAACCGCACTCACCTCATCAGGTGCAGTGCTGATTCACACCAGGAAACACGACCTCAGCGCGGCAGTCCGCAGATGCCAAGCCTGGCTCCTGTCTGGACCGAAACCATGGGACCAGGCAGCCTTTGCCTGCTCAAAACTGGCTGGTCCCAGGGCACCGAAGTGCTGCTGCCACGAAGACAGGGGGAAACCACTCTGCTTCACCAGCAGGGCTCCCTCGGATCCCTGGGCTCTGACCACGCAGTCATTCAGGTTTCCCGATGAAACGTCCCAAGGGGCCCATCTGCCTGGCTCCAATCATCAGACAGCTTGTAGTGTGTGTCTTCCGTTCCAGATCTCAGGCCCATGCTTGGATTAAGAAGATACAGGTTGCAAACTGGGGGCACAAAGAGCAGTCTTCTAAGTGCTTCTCCACTTCATAAAGGATTTCAGTAACTGTGCTGAAATCAGTTGCCAGGGCTGACAAAGAATATGAAAATTTCACACAAAACATAGTTTCTGGTCTATCTTGAGAAACATGGAAGGATTTAGTCTGTGTGGGACTCACACAGTTTGGCAGTGGCGGGCTGGTGCCAAGCATCTCCTTCCAGCAACAGCTTTGGTTGGGGTGTGGCCCGGGCTTGCCGCAGACCCTGCCACCCGCTGTAACCCCACACCTGGCTCCTGCCTCCTTCCCTGCCCATGTGACCTCTGTCCTGAGCTTGAGACTCTCGTTTAGAAGAACCACATTTCAGAGCAGCTTCCACCCACAGCAACTGTAGGATCATTTGAAAAAGAGCAACGTTTGTTTTGATTTGGAATGTAAACATTTCTTTCCAGTTTGAAGTTTGTTTTGTTTTTGTGGTTTTTTTTTTTTTTGGTGGTACCGCAGATCGAACTCAGGCCCTCCTGCTTCCAAGGTAGGTGTGGTACACTGGAGCTAAATCTTTGGCCTGTTTTTGTGGTTTTAACTTCACTTTTGCTTCTGGTGTCCACTCCAAATTCCACAATTCATTTGTCCATCTTTTCGTTTATAGATTTTGGATTTCTAAATCATGGTTAGAAAAGATCTTTCTACTCAGGGGTTATAACATTTTTGCTCATTCCCATTCTAGAATTTTCATGAGTTTCCTACTGACATTTAAATCGTGGGTCCATTTTGATTTTTCTCTGGTGCGTAGTCATAGGGATGCTGAGGGTTAATTCCTGTCCCAGAATGGCCCATCTTTCCCCAGTGGTGATGGCTACTGCCTTCCCTGTATTCTCAATTTCTCTTTGGTCAGTTTGTTTCTCTCATTAGGTCATCAATCTTTCCATACCAGAAGGTCACTGCTTTGATGACTGAAGCTTTATGGTGCTTTTACATATTGCTCTGCCTACTCCTGTACTGCTCTTATTTTGTATATTTTAAAAATCAAGAACTAATTCATGGAAAAGGAAACACAAATTGTCCAAAGATCTGAAAAGATGCTCTGCCTCTCTTGTCAGATGAGACTTGCAAATCAGTGCTACCCTGCGATTTGGTTTTTCATGCATCTGGTTGACTACAACTCCAACAGTTGGTGACCCTGGGTTGGGAGACACATCTTGTAGGAAACAAGGACTCCCGGACGTGAAGGTGGGAATTTAAATTGGCAGAACCCCTAGAGAGGGTGACTCGGAGCTATCTGCTAGGTTTAGAACCAGAATAAACTTCTGGATACCTGCCCTTGAGCTGTAGTTGTATAAATAAATGACATATTGGGTTTATCATAGTTATGTTGGAGGTAACTGCAAAAGACTGGGAACAAGCCAAATAGCCCCCAATAGGGAACTGTTTACATCTTTCACAGCATGTCATTCAATGAAAATATAGCACCCAAGAAAAAAGAATAAGGACAGCCTTTCTCTCTATGGACTTAGAAAGATCACCAAGACACACAACTAAATGAAAAAAAAGCAAGTGCACAGGAACTTTCGGTGATGACAGGAACAGACACCAGTGTTTCTTTCTGCACATCATCTAGGACAGTGGTTCCCAACCTGTTTGGCACTGAGGATCGATTTTATGGAAGATGATTCTTCCAAGGAAGTTTTGTGCAGGGTATGGTTTAAGAATGATCCAAGTGCATCACATTTATTATTATTATAATACTGTGCACATTATTCCTGTAACTATTCCTTAGATTCTCACATGGAGTGTGCAACCTAGATCCTCACATGAGCGACTCACAGAAGTGTTTGAGTTCCTGTGAGAATCTAATGCTGATGCTGATTGACAGGTGGTGGAGCTTGGGCTGTGATGCGAGCCTTGGGGAGTGGCTGAAGTACAGATGAGACTGGTGGCTGGCCAGCCTTTCACTTCCTGTGTGCATCCTGGCTGCTAAGAGGTCAAGGTACTGACCCATGGCCTGAGGCTTGGGGGACATCTGATCTCGGAGATGAAATGTGACAATATTTCCTTAAAGGTGAAAAACTGCATGGAAGTAATAGGGTTTAAAGAAACAAATCAGGTTGGGGCAGGCTGCTCAGAAGCAACAAAGCTTTGTAACCAGAGCACTAACAAGCAATAACAATACCAATAAAAATAATAGTAAATCTGTGACATACAGATAAGTGCTCTAATAGAAGTCTTGCTTTCAGAAGGAGGTGAAGTTATCTTGATAGAAGGAGCTATCAAGACAACAGAGGTGCTGTGTTATGAAAATGAGGGCAAAATGCACAATTTGAAAACAAAGTTCCTGGGACAGTGGGCAGTGGGGATGGAAGACAGTGATCCTTTTCAGGGGGAAATAATTGGTGAGCTCAGGATCACCCAGCAGTCTCCAGGGAGGGACTCAGGAGAGCCCCTGCATTGGGGAGATGGAGGTGGAAGGGCAGGGAGGCCACAGTGGCCAAAACTCATAGGCAGATTCTCCAAGTGAAAGAGCTGTACTGGCTGGCAGAGTGCCAGAGGCCTGCAGACAGTTCGTCCTGAGACCTGCTGCCTCTAGATGTTGAGGACAGAACTGGAAGAGAACCACATGAAAACACTAGAAGCAGCAACTCTCAGAGCCCAAGATGGAGCCGGGAAGTGTTCCTGCTCCCCCCAGCTGGAGCGGAAAAGCTCACTGATCACAGAACATTCGAATACTCAGAAGGGCCTGCCTTGGTAGTAGGGAGGCTTTGCTCTGGACTAAATGTGGTTCTGACCCCAGGTGATAAAGCTTAAAGCAAGACTTGATGAAAATCACATTGTTTCTAAGCAACCTAGCTGATCCCAGAACAAGGCTCAGAAGACTGACAGGGATCCATACAAACACCCACCTTCTGGCAAGGTGAAATTTCTGTGTGACATCCACCCAAAATGATCAGACTGCAAAGAAACAGGGAAGATGACCTCCAACGAGGAGAGAAATCAGCGGAAACGAATGAATGGCAGAGCAGACAAGGACAGGAGGACACAGGCCGCAACGGTCAGGGGAAGGACTGGACATGGTCAGAGAGACACAGAGGATCCGGAGAAGTAGCCCAAGCTCCTGGAATGAAAACTACAGAGGGGTGAAAGGGCTGCTTGGTACTGAAGAGTAGACCGTGTTCTCCTAGAAAGACACCAACGCAGAGGCCAGGGAGGGAGGGGCTGCACAGCAGAAAAGCTATTTGACGTACTGGCCGAAACGTTTCCAAATTGATGAAAACTCAAACTCACAGACCTAAGAAGTTCCATGAACCCAGAACACAAGAATCACAAGGAAAACTGCACTATGGCTCATCATCATCATAAGGAAGTCCGTGGTAAAGGAGACTCAAGCTCAGAGGTAGTGTGCCTGGCTCGTGGGCGTGGGGCCCTGCGCTGCATCGCCAGGACCCCAAGGGTGGGTGAAATGAGACGAGCTAATGTCACTTTGGGGTTATCCTAGCACCATGCTTACTTAGGGATCTCTTGTGAACTGGCTGTTGCCATGGTAACGGGTGAGAAGAGACTGCTTATGTTCTTCCACTTACATACTCAGGAAGAGGTTCTACTAAAAGCCACTGAATTGAACGCAGCCAAAGGGTCCACTTTGGGGCACGTAAGTTACATCTTAGTAAAAAATAAGTTAATTGAAGCAGATAAAAAGGAATACATGTCCTTTGTAAAACCAACAAGTAGGGAATCAAAGAATTTTGGTCACTGAACACGGAAAGGGAACTAAAACATTGTCTAACCCGGGACTCCTGTGGAGAGAGGGTCCCTCACTGGATGGCTGCCCACTGAACTCCACACTTGGGGGTGACACCTGCACCATCCTGCAAAAGCATGAAGATTTCTCACGTAGCCTCAAGGCACCCACCATTTACAGAGAGCTTCTTCAAGCCCTCTCTGGGTTCCTGAAGCACCTGTCAGTCCTGGAGCGTGGAACACAGATCAGGAGGGCTGAGTGACTTGTCCAGTGTCACACATCATAATGGTGCCAGAGACAGTGATCAATGTCATAAATCTTACACACAGATTTTTTTTTTTCTTTGAGACAGGGTCTTGCTTTGTAGTTCAGGCTGGCCCTGAGTTCACTATATAGCCCAGGCAAGCCTTGAACTCAGCAATCCTCCTGCCTCTGCCTCCTGAGTACTGGGATGACAGGCGTGAGCCACCACGCCCGGCACTGTGGTATGTGGTATTGATGGCTGGGGGTGTGAGTCACCATGCCCAGCATTGTATGTGGTTACTGGGATCAAATTCAGGGCCTTGCATTTGTGAGGCAGGCGCTGGAACCACTGAGCTAAATCTCCGGCCCAACCCTTTTTAATTAGGATTCCTTTTGCTTTGACTGTCACCACTTACTGAAACTGCTCAGGGAATGGAAGGGAACTTGGAAAGAACGTAGCCCAGCACAGGTGCGCTTAGGATGAGAGCATTTGTAGAGCACTTAGCTTATGCCACGGGCTGCTCTAAATACTTCACATACATCAATGCATTTAATTATCACAGTGCCCCTGCGGGTCAGCACTGGTAGCACCCCTGTTTGATGGGATGACTTGGCAGTCCTGATGTGAAACTTAGCTTGCAGTCACATGGCTGGTACTGCAGAACTGGGACATGAACTCAGCCTGACTTCAGAGTTCCTGCTTTTCATAACTTTGTAGCACCATGTTGCAGAAGGAGTAGTAGAAATAACGGCAGGAAAGTTCAGCCTCTAAAGACCTCAGCAGATGTGACCAAATCACTCTAGTTAGTACCGTAACAGCCCTATGAAGTCATCTCTCTCGCTATAGGCCCATGTCACAGGTGAGGAAACGGAGCAGTCCCTGGTGTGTGGACCTGTCCCCTGGCCAGGCATCGTGTGTGGGGGACACAGCCCAGGCCCAGAGCTCTACAGCGCCTCTGGTACCAGTGGTTCTGATTACACACTGCCGAGATGTTTTTTCTTTTTAATCTTGTGGTGATTTCTGTGAATAGCAGTGTTTTATCAGGGGAAGCCCAAAAGAAACAAACAAAAGAAATCAAACCCATAAGAAACACATTTCAGCTATAAAAACCTTAGTGTGAACTTTAGAAAAAAGAGCAAAAGAAACAACCACAGAAAGGCTGAATGAGTGCTGTGGGTTTTGTCTTCTATGTTTTTTGTACATTGGGTGGAGGGGCAGAGTTATCCAAGTGCATACAGATCTCAAAGGGTGGTGGCTCTGCAGAAGTTTCTGGAAGCTTGGAGATTAGTGGCGGCTTATCTAATGCTCACCACTTTGTGGCAGTGCCTCAGTTTACCCATTTGTAATACGACAGGGTGGGTTCCACTCAGGTTCCTTTTGCATGGATGAAATTATGCTTTTAATTATTAGAAAGGAAAAGGATTCACGTCACTTCTCATCAGGGACCAGGAAGTCTGCATCCACAGCCTGGCTCAGTCCAGGTCCGACTCTTCCTCCTGCCCTTCCTTCTCTGAGAGCCAAGTCCCACCAACATCTTCCTTCCAAAATGCTCCTAGTGGTTCAAGAGTTTATTTCTCCTCTGGAACAACTCAGAGGGGGAAAAAAAAAAAGAAAAGCTAATAGGAAGCACATGGACACGGTGTGTGAGTGGCTGTGTTTGTGTTTGAAAAGGAGGAGTGCGGCCGGTTCGCAAAATGCCTGGCCTGTCTCAAGGGCAGTCCACGGCCATTAACATCAGGCAGTTAATGGGACGAAGCCCAGCTGCCGCTGAGCCTTCTGGCATGGAGGCCTCGAGGACAATGAGGAAATGATGTGGGAACAGAGCACCGCACGAGTGGGGATTTGATTTGCGAGCGGCTGGCTGGGTTGGGTGGAGGTGGGGTCCTAGGTCAGGGTCGCCTCTGAGAATCACCTTCTAGGTGGATCTACAGGAGTGGGGGGGGGGGGACAGCACAGTGTGAGGGCAGCGGGCCTGGGCTCCGGAGGCTACTGCTACGGCCGTGTGACCTGGGACAAGTTCTTCTCCCTGGGAGACAGGGTGACAACAGAACCTGGCACAGAGCTCCTGCGGGGCTTGAGGGGCAGTTTCTGCTTAGGACAGCCGCGGAGTCCTGTCGGACCCAGGGAATGTCAGCGCTCAGAAGGGGCAAAGTAGGCTCTGGGGCTCTGGAAACTGGAGCCTGATCCAGTTCTGACGCTCTCTGAGCCATTTCATTAGCTGGAAAGCCAGCTTCATGCTGCTCACTGCATGTGGCCGGAGAAGTCACATTACCATGCATGTCCGGGCCAAGGAGTAGCCTCCTGCTTCACCTTCCAACCTCATTTCCCCTCACTCACTGACCTCTAGTTTCGAGAGGCTCCTTTTCGGTCTTGTTCCTACCCCAGGGCCTTTGCTTCTCCAGTTTCTCACTGCTGAGGCCCCTCCCCGCCTGGGGAATGCCCCTCCCACTCCTCTTCTGGTCCTCAGATCTATCGAGATATCTTGATTTTGCTCCTCGCATGTGTTCTCAAAGTTTGTCATTACCGATCTGTTTGCTAATTGATTATTCTCTCTCTCCCTCTCCCCTTCCCCTCCCCCCTCTCTGTCTCGGTGTCTCTCTGTCTCTCTCTCCTTGGGGACTTGTCTCTGCTGACTGGTCTGTCCCTGGTGCCTGAAAGGGTCCAGGTGCAAAGCTGAGCTCAATCACACAAAATGAGTAAGGGGGTGAAGGAGAGGAGCCGCCCCGCACACCGCAGTCGTTAATACACACCAGGGGGTGTGTCATGATGGGCAGGGCGTGCTGGTCCCACCCCTGTAGCCTGAGAAACCCTGAGGCAGTGTGTGAAGTTTTTATTGGAAGAGCTGAAAGAAACTGGCTTGAGACCGACCCAAAGGCGAGCTCCAGTCCAGGCCTCGCCGTGCGCCTGCTGTTGGCATCAGCATTTCCTCCCACTCTACAGTATTTTCCTCCCACTCTTCAGTATTTCCTCCTTAAAGACGGTGCAGCTTCTCCCCTCCCATGGGGCTCACAAAGCCACTAGCAGGGTCAGTGGGGCGACAAGAAGCACAGGCTGCAGGAGGTATCATGGCTGAGGCTTTCGGGTGAGGCAGGGGTTCAGGATTCTACCACACTCCCGAGAGACTCGACGCAGGCCACTGCCCACCACACCTGGGACAAAATGCAAACTCCTTGTCCCGATATTGGCAAGTCGGTCATTTCCCCCTGCCTCAGTTTCCTCTTCTGTAAAGCAGGAATAACAGCAGCACCGACACGAAGATTGTGCAAGAGGAACCGCGAGGCACGATCTGGGGCTCGGAAGCACTAGGGTGGGATTAGCCACGAGGTCACAGGGAAACTGGGGCGGCGCCAGCATCAGCCCTTCCCCCACACCCCTGAGGTCATCTGCTGTCCTTGATCAAAGATTAAAGTAACAAACTACAAAGCGAGACCCTGTCTCAAAAAAAAAAAAAAAAAAAGATTAAAGTAAGAATGAGTGACAAGACTTTCCAGGAGATTCTCCCAGGAACCGTGCAGCCCTCATGAGCGCCTTACTATCCTTTCCTTCCCGCGCCTTCCAGACCCTCGGTGCCGTCTCCCCCAACTTCAACGCAGAGGAACACACCCCACTGACTGCTGCCAGCACTTTGGCCCTCGCACAGAGTCCCAGGGCTCCCCACGGACACCGGAGCAGAGAAGGGGCCCTCGGATGACGAAAGCGGGTGCAGGGAGCACAGCGAGCCCCTCCCTTGGTGTGTGTGCAGGGCCCTTCTCCCCTTCTCAGCGAGCTCTTTACCGACATGTCCTCAGCAGCCGGCACTTCTCTTCACCTTTCAGTCGCCATCACACTTAAATACAAGCCGACTCCCTCCCCCAGGGCTCTCTGCAGAGCCCCCCAACTCTGCCCTCTCACAAGTGCAGCACCCTGGCCAGCGTGGGCCTCCGTGGCCAGCCCCACCTCCCCCTTTGGGTCTCTGGTCAATGTCATCTCTTCAAAGAGCCTTCTCTGCTGACTCAATCGAGACTCACACATCCTGCATCTGAATCGCTTGGCCCTCTCAGACCAACCGCCATATTTAACTGCTTCCTCAGCCTCTACCCTTCGAAAATCACCCTGTTCATCTGTTGGCTTGTTTACCATCATTAATCTCTCCCTGCTGCCACAGAATTGCCATGAGGGCAGGTTGCCTATCTATTTTATCTACCATTGTAACTCCACGGTGAGACACAGCCTGGCACATAGTAGGTGCTCAGGAAATGTGCTAAGCCAGAAAACGAATGAATGGACATCCAGTTCAGAAGGTGCCTGAGAGCTGGGCGGGGCCGCGGCACTGAACTGACCGTGCATCTGGTAGGTGTACGGGCTCTGTCCAGTGGGCGCGGTGCTGAAGCTCGAGCCGTAGCTGAGGAACCCGCTCTGGCTGGGGGAATGGTTCAAGCTGTCTTCTGTCTTGATACCTTGGAAAGAGGAACAAGAAGGACCAATGAAACATGATGAGGTGCTTCCCTGCCGCTCCCTGAAAGCTAGCGAGTCAAGACAGTACATGACATTCACGGCTTCCAAATGAGGAGGCGCTTGACAGCTACAGACGTATTTTGCATGCCTTACATCTTTTTCAAAGGAAAATCCGAATTAGTTACTTTTGTTTAAAAATCATAAAACTTCATGAAGCGTTATGGACTTAAGGCTTCTCTTGAACCACAGGACAGTCCAGAAATACCAGGTTCGTGGCCTACAGGTCCCCCAGCTTATGTTTCCCACGTCAGCCATGGTCCACCGAGAAGCAACATGTATGACTTGAGTAACGTCCATTGGGCTTCACGGTGAAGGTGTTAAATTAACTATCGTGTGCTTATGCAATGCACAGGCACAAAATTCCATGAGCAGCTGGCTAGGAAAAGGACTGGATTGAGAGGGAGAGTCTGATCCATCAGTTTTGACGTGGTAGAAGGTCAAATGGCACAGAGATATAAAGAAAAGTGTATCTGTCTCTTACCTGGAATCCAGCTTTCCTTTCCACAGGGAACCACTATTACCAGCTTCTTGTGTTCACCTGCATGTGGGTTCTATGCACACACAGACTTATGCATGTTATATGTGTATGCTCACTGTATATTCCCTCTTTCAAAAAATAGGCGTAGTCTATAGATACTATTCTGCAGTTTTGTCTTTTTCCTTTTCTTCACAGCATGTGACAATGATCACTCTCCATCAGGTTATAAAGTTCTTTCTTACTTTGTATTTAGAGCTGCACAGAATTTCATGTATATAAATATGCATATATAGATACAGATATACCTATTATATGCACCTGTGTATAAAGCCTTGTTGCTGTAGTTTAGTTTGTAATCATCACACTCACATTTCTGTGTCCATACTTAAGTATATTTTCCAGGTAAATTTCCAAGAGTTGGATGGGACTGCTAAATCTAAGAGCAAGACAATCTTCAATTGTCATGTATGTTTCTAAATGGTATTTCAATTAGTATGTACCTGCTTCATCACAGCCTGTACTGAATCATGGATTTCTTTGTTTGTCTCCTAAGTATAAAACAGTATCTTGATGCTGCTTAATTTTTTTTCTTTTTTCAGTACTAGGGATTGACCTCAGGGAGTGCTGAGGTACAGCTTCAGTCTTCTTTTTCCAATTTTGAGACAGGGTATCACTAAGTTGCCAAGGCTGGCCTTGAACTTGCGATCCTTTTTTTTTTTTTTTTTTTTTTTTTTTTTTTTTTTTTTTTTTTTTTTTTTTTTTTTTTTTTTTTTTTGCTTTTTGGAGACAGGGTCTTGCTTTGTAGTTCAGGCTGGCCCTGAGCTCACTATGGTGCCCAGGTAAGCCGCCGTGAACTCAGCAATCCTCCCGTCTCTGCCTCCCGAGCGCTGGGATTACAGGTGTGAGCCACCACGCCCAGCATTATATGTGGTAACCGGGGATTGAACTCAGGTCCTTGCGCTTGCAAGGCAGGCGCCGGAACCACTGAGCTAACCCTCCGGCCCCTGCGATCCTTTTATATCAGCTGCCAAGCAACTAGAATAATAGGCATGTGCCACTACATCCAGACATTTAAATTTCATTTCTTTACAGAACCTTTTCTTGTTCTGGGGATAATTTTGTAATTGAGGTTTCCCTTCTCCTCATCCAATCACCCCCACAAAACATGAGATGGATTCTGAGACAGGATTTTGGGGCTGGAGTCCTGAATGGTTCGCTGGACTCCCCGATGACCTGGACAGTTTCTCCCGCAAGCCCATCTTGGACATCTCCTTCCTTACCATATGCAGGGTTGTTGAAAAATTAAAGGAAGAGAAAAGGATGACCCACCAGGCATGCATTCATTCATTCATTCATTCATTCATTCATTCATTCATTCATTCATTCATATCTCACCGGCAAAGACACAGCTCTACACAAGGCACCTGAAAACACACACATCCTTTTCACCCTCATGGCAAATTCACAGCACTGGCAATGTCATTGTCTTCACGTTAATGATGTAGAACCCAAGGCTCAGAAAGCCAGTTCACTGGACTGCGTTGCTGCAACTGGCGGACAGATGTGAAGTCAAGGGTCCTTGTCTTGGTGGTTCTCAATGGTGGGTGTGAAAGGGGACAAGACTCCAGCAACAGTAACGACAATAGCCGTGGGCCATATTTACACGGCACCTTCTTCTTTTACTCATTGTCCCAGGAATGGTCAATGATGCACCTGGCTCATGATGCACCTGTAAGTGTGAATTCTTGGGATGCCACCTAAGGCCCTATGGGGCACTGCCCAGCTTTCTAACCTTGCTTAGTCTTCTCTGTGCACCCCAATCTCTCCTCACGCAAGCCACGTACTCGGCTTCTCTCATTAATGTTAGTGGCTGGAAGGAAATCCAGTTGGGAGCATCATGATAAGTTCTGGGTTGACTCTACAGCGCACAGTGGAATGATACACCCCCTCCGGGAACATTAGAGCATCTCAGTCGGGTATTAGCAGTGGACTCAGGGCCTTTCTCATTTCAGATACAGACAAACCGCAAGATTGTCTTTGGACTCAGGGCCTTTGCACCTGTCGTGCTCTGCCTGGAAGGCACACTCCCTCTTCATTATCAGGCTAACACCTTCATTCCCTCCGTGTCTCAGCCTGAAGCCAGCTGTCTCCACAGCACCCCTCACAGCCCATCTGTCCCACTCCTGTTTCCTTCTTGGGCTGAGAGCTGCAGGAGGGCAGAGGCGGCATCCACGTCATCCTGTGTGATGTTCCCACATGTACCTCCCTGGCAGGTTGTCGGTGGCCCCCCAACCTGATGAATGAATAAACAGGAAAGAGAATAAAGTTTTTCACTTTTCCTTTTGTTTTCAGAAGAGGCTGGACCATAAAATTCTAACCTAGGAGAAAGGGAATAGAAGATGTTTGTGGAAAGGGGTCACGAAGGGCTCTGTCCTGTGAGTCTGTGTGGCCCAGACTGTGGTCCACAGACCAGTAACAAAGTCGTGAGGGGAAAGGACAGTGAGACCAAAGCATTTGAAAGTCTTATGGCAAGTTGATATTGATGTCAAATCTATAGTCATTTCTAGACTTGTATTTTGTTATGCATTTTATTTTATTTTATTTTACAAAAGTATCAGTCCACAATGGAATGAAAATTAAAAAGCAAAAGCAAAAACCTGTTTTTCATGGCACTGAGAAGCACTGGTCCTAGCGACTGAGTTCATTTTTTTTTTTTTAAATGGGGACTGAACACGGGATCTTGTGCTTTTGAGGCAGGTGCCAGAATCACTGAGCTAAATCCCCGGCCCATGACTGAGTTCAAAGGCAAGGAGCACTCTGAGGTGTGGGGGGCACAGGAGACCCCCACCCCACTCCTCAGCACATCTGATGAACCTCTTCATAGCAGTGAGCACAGGGCCTGCATCAGATGCTTGCCACCTCTGGCTTTGACTCGTAGGACCACTGTAGTGACAGAATGTTCTTCACAGAGAGTGCCAACAATAGTGACCCACCAGGCATGGACGCATGCATGCATTCATTCATCCAACCATCCATCCATTCATTCATTCATCCATTCATTCACGTCTCATCGGCAACAGACCAAAGACACAGATTCTTATTAATAGAGACACAGCACTGCTTGGAGCTCACATTCCTGTGGAAGGGGCTATAGAAAATAGGTAGACTACACGGAACAGTCTCCCCTTATCCCATGGCTGCACCCACCTGCTTGGCTTTTTCATGTCCTAAAGCCATGAGATACTACAGGTACTTTTTTTTTGTTTTTGTTGTTTTGAGACAGGGTCTCTCTCTTTGTAGTTCAGGTTGGCACTGAGCTCACTATGTGGCCCAGGCAAGCCTCCAACTCAGCAATCCTCCTGCCTCTGCCTCCTGAGGGCTGGGATTACAGGTGTGAGCCACCATGCTTGGCACTGTGGTATGTGGTATTGATTGGCGGTGGGCATGAGCCACAATGCCCAGCACTGTATGTGGTTACCAGGGATTGAACTCAGGACCTTGTGCTTGCGAGGCAGGCGCTGGAACCACTGAGCTAAATCTCTGGCCCCACTACAGGTACTTTTGAAAAAAGCAACTCCATCTAAAAACTATCTGCTGGCCTTAAAATGACCAAGACAGAGGCATTTAAAACAAAGGCATAACACAAAATTCTTTTTTTTTTGAGACAGGGTCTCGCTTTGTAGTTCAGGCTGGCTCTGAGCTCCCTATGTAGCCCAGGCAAGCCTGGAACTCAGCAATCCTCCTGTCTCTTCCTCCCGAGTTCTGGGACTACAGGCGTGAGCCACCACGCCCGGCACTGTGGTATGTGGCATTGATTGCTGGTGGGCGTGAGTCACCACGCCCAGCACTGTATGTGGTTACCGGGATCGAACTCAGGACCTTGCACTTGCGAGGCAGGCGCCGGAACCACTGAGCCAACCCTCCGGCCCAACACAAAATTCTTTTAAAGACAATTGTGTACATGCCCCCAGCAAGTCAGAGACCAGTGTGTTCAGATAACAGCCACGCATAACCTGCCAACGTGCTGCCAGCTCTCCCGGCCCATAGCATCACCAAGCCCTTTGCTTCTAGCCTCCCTGGCCTTCCCTGTCCTCGCAGGCAGGCTCTGGTTCCTCCACACACTCAAGCCACTGGGGAGCGGAGGGAAGAGGGGGAGGGCCCTGCTCTCCACGCCCAGGAACTATCTGGAGGAAAGTTCTGCCTTTGTGTGGCTTTCCTGAGTAGCAGGCAGTGTGAAAGGCTTCTGAGGTACCTGGGGTAAGTTCAGATGTGCCTGGAGTGCTGCCTTAGGGTCCGTGGATTTCTCCCTCCACCATTAGACACCAACAGATAACAGTTCTGCTCGGGCAGATCTCTGCTTCTCTCAGAAATTCAGATAGGCAAGGAAGTAGCTATGATGTCGAAACAGCCTGGGTGCCCATCAACAAACAGATGACTGGGTGAAGAAAACGTGGGATATACACAAAATTGAGTGCTACTCTGCCACAGAGAAGAAAGAAATCCTTTCATCTTTGGCAAAGCAGCTGGGGCTGAGGGACATGATGTTAAGTGAAATAAGAAAAATACCCCATCTTCTCTTTCATCTGTGAAAGCCAAGAAAATTGGTCAGAGTGTGGAATGGTGATTAATAGAGGTGGGGATAGAGGATGGCTGGATTTGCCCAGTGCACACTGTATGCACTACTGAAGCATCCCATGGAACCCCATCAATATGTCCAATTAATATTTGCAAGTGAAAAATAAAATAGAAAAACACTCAATACATTGTGGCAGGGTGAAAACCATGGCTGCAATCTTCTGCAGCTTCTCTCTCATCAAGGCCAAATTCCTTGCCATGGCCCCAGCCCCAAGGCTGGCCAGCCTGAGACTTGCTGGCACTGGTGGGACTGGCCGAGAGGGTGAAGCTCCGGAGAACAGGTGGCTCCCCAGTGCTCCCTTCTCCCACCTGGACAGCGGGACCCATCTGCTATAGGAGACCCAGGCCGCTGCCAAGGGCCAGACCCAGCCACCTGCCAGCCGGACACAGCTGCATGAGACAGACGGGCAATGTGCAGGAAGCCCGCTCAGCCAACCCAGAGCACCACGGAAAAGAAGAAATCAGTGTTTAATGCACTATGTTTCGCGGTGTGTTGTTAAACGCTGGAGACAAAGAAATGCCTTACTGATGCCCAGGAAATAGAAGTTGCAAACAAAATTGCTACCTTTTAAGTGACTGTGTGAGAGAGAACGGATAGATGCATAATGCTGCATCAGCCTGGGAAATACTGGGCAAGAGTCAGAATGAATGAACTCCAGCTCCATGTAGTAGTGCTCACAAATTTCCCAGGTATAATACTGGATAGAGAAAACAAATGTAATGGGATGCATACTAAAAGACACACTGCATATGTATAAAGTGTTTTTTTTTTTTGTGGTACCAGGGATCGAACTCAGGCCCTTGTGCTTCCAAGCTAGGCGTACTACCACTTGAGCTAAATCAAAAGTTTAAAGCATGTTTAGAATATGTATCTCAGGCATCAGCAAACTACTGTCGATAGGCTAATGTCATCTGCCACTTGTTTTTATAAACGATTTATTGAAACAGGATACACCCACTTACAGATGTCTATCCCTGGCTGCTTTCACACCATACCCGCAGAATCCAGCTCTTGAGAGACTGGGTAGTCTGTTAAGACAGAGACATTTGCTATCTGGTTCTAAACAGACAACGTGTGCTAGCCCCTATTCCATGAGAAGAACAGGGGAGTGATAAGCCTCAAGTTCAGAGGTGAGGGTAATTTGGAGATATACCTCCCCTTTCTGGGGTGGTTCATTTGAGGGTGTTTGTACTGTACTCTTTATCTTTTCTAGAGCTCTTAAATATTGCATAATGGATTGAGGGAAAAGAATACTCCATATTCCTGACACCCCGTCTCCAGTTTGCTCAATTCTTATTTCCCTGCAGCTATTTAAACAACTCTAAGTAGTGCGATTTGCAATGAAAAAACTTCTTGACAAGATTTCGGCGAGGTTTGTCCAGACAGTGAGCAAACACTGCCTGCTCAGCAGGGACATGTGCAGAGGGAAGCAGCTTTCAGCCCCCTGTTAGCACTGAGTGACATGGCTGTTCTGCATGGTGTGGCTGCCCACTTCTGCCCTCATGGCTGTCATTCACTGAGCACTTCCTGTGGGCAGGGCTCATTATGTACATCAGCCCCCCATCTGCCCTTTGCCTGTGTGTAAATAAAGTTTTATTGAAACACATTGCCTGGCTGCTTTTATAATGCAAGGGTGGACCTGAATAGGTGTGATGGAGACCCTATGGCCCCAAGGTAGAAACTAGTTACTACCTGGCCTTTTACAGAACAGGTTATTTAGCCCTCACAACCAGCAGAGGTAGCCAGTCAGGATTAGTAGCACTGCACAAGCGAATAAACTGGGGCCTGGAGGTGAGGTCGCTCGCCCAGGTTCCCACCTGCAGCACCCAGACTCCAGACCATGTGCCATTGTCACCTACCCTGTATTGTCTGGAAGGAGACTCTTTGAAAGTAACTGAGAGTAAAATAACTTCGAACCAAATTAATTTCTATCTGATGCCATGTTTTGTCTGGGAACAGGGCTCCTTTTCTCATTTATGTGAAAAATAATACGGGTGCATTTCTCTTGGCTGTCAGCCAGGTGGGGCAGCTTGGTGAGGCTGTGTCACCAGTCTTCCAGCAGGGGAGGGAGAGAGAGCAGACGAGGTGCCCGCACCTGTTGGCCCAGGTCTGTCACAGGTAATCCTTCAGGGTTTAGGGAACGCATGTCTGGGCGGCGGGACTTGGGGTGGGGGCTCCTCGACCCTGGGGCCAGGCTGCCTGGTTTAATTCCCCTTCTGCCACCAACCAGCTTGGGTGACCTTGGGGGAATTATTCGCCCTCTCTGAGCTTGTTTCTTGTTCTTCAAAGGAGGATGATGCTGTGACCTTCATTGCAGGGCTGAGGTCCGGATTAGAGGAATTAGAAAGCAGAGGGAGTGACAGGGAGCCAGTGACAGGGACTGTTGTTAATGCCTGAGCTGACGCGCCGACAGGACCTGTTGTTCCCACCTCCAGGAGGGCACTTGTCTGTTCCCTACCACAGCCTTGCCCAGGCCTCCAGGACCCCCTCCAGACTTCCTCAGTTTCCCTAAAGGCCTTGCCATTTTCCCTGTTGCTCCCCTCCCCATTTTCCCTGTTGCTCCCCTCCCCCACAGCATCACCATCTGTGCTCCCTGGACCATGGTGGCTGCCCTCTGATCACCAGCTCAACAACAGCACGTGTCCAACATTTAGGCCTCTGCCCAGGTGGCCCTGGCTGCCTTCTGCCCAGATATGGCACCAGCCGGTGGCACGAGCTGCTCACTCAAAGGCTCGGTTCGGTGGCCCTGGAACCCAAAATAAATCATTCTGAATCTATCAGGAGCTTCTTGTCTTCCTTTGTAGTTTGAACTACAAAATTTAAGTTTGCTTAACATTTTTCTCCCTCAAGGCGAAGGTTTGCATGTATCATGTGCTCCTGCGCGGGACAGAGAGTCCAAGGCTGTGACATGGGTTGGGCGGGGACTGTGGCCAGTGAGGCTCCGTGGGGACAGCCCTTCTCAGGGCCTAATGCTCTTGACACCAAACCGATCCTCTGTTTAAAGGCCACAGAGGTGTGAATTGTTACATGATCATTTACCATTCAAAACTGGCAAGTGATATTCAAAAACTCAAGAATATGTAAGAGGCTAAAACAATACCTAAAGATCATATTACCCCTCACCCCAGGTCTCTGGCCTAGACTGTCAACGGCACAGCAACGGGGCCCATCCTGCTTCAGGGACCGTACACACATACCCCAGCGCTGAATGAGTGAGCGGATGGCTGGCGAATGAATGATAGGGGAGAGGCCAGACGAGAAAAGGAAAAGAAACACCAGGTTCGATCTCCATGGGGAAGCAACACCAGTTAGTTGGGAACAGAGGATGGATCCTGATTTTACAGTTGAGGAAACTGATGTCCAGAATCGCCAGGCAGCTGAACATGGAAGGCAGGCCTGCTGCCTACCAATCCTATGGTCTCTCCCTTGGACCTGGAGTTCGGTTGGACTAGAGGGTCATCAGCACACCCCAGGGGTCCCACCTGTCCTTCTCAGTCCTAGACCCGCCCCTCACATTCAGACGGGCTAGTCTGGACTACACAGTGGCATTGGCCCAATGTGGCCACCTGGAGCATCCTATCTTCTTTGATGTTGAGTTTGGATCAGAGATCTGAGACAGAGAAATTCCTGGCCAGTGCAGAAGTCCAGTACGGGAAAGGATCCCCTGTTGCGGGAGCTGCAGCCCAGAAAGACTAGGTGTCTCTCTGCCACCTCTGGGAAACAGTGGGAAACAGAAGCTGGTTCCTGGTATCACTTAAGTGCCTGGATCCAACTCTTCCTAAAGTCTGTGTCTTAAAATTTTTCAGCCACGTAGACAACAAGCTCCCTTATTTCCTGAAGCCAATTAATGTCAGGGTTTTGTCACTTACTACTAACAAGTTCTGGTGAATATATCAATTAAGAGAGAAGGGAATAGTGTGAATAAAGACCAGAGACAGAGACAGGTTAGTACATGAAGCCAGATTCATGAAGGTTTTTGGTTCTTAACAGTAATGTATTGATAAAGTCAACACATTGATAAAGTTAGTAATGTGTTGATAAAGTCAAAGTCGAGAGGTCTTTGGTTTTTGTCTCTCTCATCTCCATTTCCCCTTCTCATCCTTTACAACTTCTGGATTTTCTTTTGAGAGAACCACCTTCCCACATACACAATCCTCCTGCTTCGGCCTCCTTACTTCCTTCACCCCATCTCCCTGTCTTGCTCTAAACACTGTCAAATGGTCCAGGTTGGGCCAATGAGGGCTGACATGCAATTCTGCTGGGAGTCTGGTAGGGATGAACTGCTCTTTCCATGAGACGAAAGGATGCAACGTTTGCTGGCATCCTTTTTTGTTGTTATATGGGGACAGCTTCTCTGGCAGTAAAGTCAACTCAGAGGAAAATGAGTGAGACACATTCTGGGTGAGGCCCTTTGAGCATCTGCGTTCACCCATAACCGATGTGAACTGTACCCCCAAGTCAACCAGGATGTGAATCATTAAATACCTATCTCCCCTAAACCAGCTTGGTTTAGGTGCCTGATTCCTGCAATCAAAGAGCCTTTGACAGAATCTAGAATTTCAACCATATTCATAGCGTCTCTTCTCTTTATCTCCAGTTTAGAATTGGCTGGGCTGCATTTATCATTCTGCATATAACTGAGCAAGAGAGCAGGATGAAGAGCATGATGTTGGGGATCCCACGGGGAGAGCAAGGGCTTGTTTATTACTCACTGTAAGAAGGGATCCCGTAGGCTTGTGCTGGAGGTGGGTAAGCTGTGTAGGGGGCGGCCTGCTGGATCCCCGCGCTGTACTGCGTCTGGCTATAGGCTGCCATGGCTGCAGAAGGCGGGCTGGGCAGGATGCGTGGGCAAGGGCTGTATGCAAAGAGAGAAGATGAAGTCTTAGTCCAGCCTCCAGCACCCTTTCTCCTGAATCTTGGTGTCAACACTGCATTTTCCCTTGGGTTTTCAATCTTTCTGTGGCCATCAAATCTTATTTCATTTTTCTCTCTCTGGGAACCTGGAAGATTGTTTCCTGTCTCCCTTGCATTCGGATTGGACCATGTGTCAGAGTTCCAGCCAATGGAGTGAGGGCAGACATATAAGTCACGCCCAGGTGTGGCCAGTGCAAACATCCCTGCTGTGATCCTTCTCTTTCTCCTCTTTTGGTGGCAACCACGAGGGAAAGTCTGCAATGGCAAAATCAAACTGGGAGCACCTGGGTTCTGAGTTAGCTTGTAGAGGTGCCTTGCAGTTCTACCCACTCCTGTGTCACTCCTGTGAGTAACAGATACCTCTGTGGTATGCTGCCCCGAAAACATCAAGGTTCATTGGTTACTATGGCAGAACCTGTCCCACTGTGACTGTCATCCTAATTTAGACACCTTCCTAGTTTTAAGGGGGCTGTCAATCAAGATGTTTTGCTTTCAGCCAAACAATATCATTTGATGAGACTGTCCTGGGGATTTAAATCCTAGGCTGAACAATTTATTCTGGAAGTCACACTATGAAGAGACTTTCAGTTCCTTCCTGTTGCCTGGATCCTGGAAGCTGGCTACTCTCGGTCTTTCTCAAGGCTTAATTTTCCCATTTTCATTTATGCTGTAAGTTATCCCAGATCGTTCCACCCAAGGACCACAACTGGACTCTGTGTTTCAAACGGAACAACAGTTTCCATAAAGGGCCAGGCTTTCAATATAAGGCATAATATAATGACTGGGGTGCTGGAAAGTGGGTCCAATAACCCCAATATGTGCATCTATCTCAGTGGAGCCTCTATGGAACTCTCTGGGTAGAAGCTTTTATAATCCCCACCTTATAGAGGAAGAAATCAAAGCTCAGAGAAGTTGGAGCTGGGAAGAGGTAAGTCAAGAATTGAAGCTCTGGACTCCAACCTTGCAGCTTTGCCAGTTCTGTCTTACAGGACTGGGATTCACTCAGCCCCCCACGAATGGACAGATGCAGTCAGAGTGAATCACTCCAACACAAAGGGGTGGGGAGGGCAGGGCAGGGCAAGGGCCATTCAGCCCATGGATCCACGGATAGAAGTTTTTGAGCAGCATTTATTTTTCCTCCTAATTTGGATTTGTTGTCAGTATTTTAAAACCAGGGTGTTATCAGTATTTTAAAACCAGGAGGCTGTGTACACACACACACACACACACACACACACACACACACCCTCATTTCCCCCCTTCTTGGAAAGTATTTCTGCAAGCCTGTCCTGTGTGCTACCAGCTGGCCTTGAGTAGCAACAACCTCCAGACTGAATGTCACTCTGTCCTGCAACTGCCTCTCCTGTTACTTCAGTCCGTAATAAAAACAGCTAGTAATTTTCAGGCCTATCTTGTGCCAGGCTCTGTCCTAATTAGTACTTCATGCGAGCTGGATCATTTAAACTTCACAACTCTGGCAACCCATGGAGTTAGTTTCTATCTTTATGCCCACTTAGCAGATGAGCTGATAGGCAGAGACTACTTCATACACTTAAAACACACTGCTGTTACAGCCTGTGGACTCTGGCCACACCCTTCCTCTCTCCACGAGGTAGCCTTTTACTGGACTTCACAGCGGGGACATCTAACAACTCCAACACTGATGAGATCCTGAGATCTGAGTCCACTTTTGTTATATTACATCACCATAGTTAAAACCTGTTTGGCTCCAGGTATTTTTTTCTAGACATTAAGCACGGTAGGTTGGCCTGGATATGAAGCCTCATGACAGGTGTAAAGTGAACCAGAAGTTTATGGAATTCTAAGCACATGTCTGCACGCTCTGCTTTCTTTTTGACTCCACTGCTGTGATAAAGGATTATTTGAGGGAACTCGTTCCAAAATGCATATGAATCTCATTTGAGCTGGGGATGCCAGAACCAATCCTGGAGGGCGTTTCATCAGTCAATATCCTGGCTCTGCAGGGTGCCTGGGACTTCCTGCTGCTCAGAGAATTGTACTTGAAAATGTTCCTGCGGAACACCCCACCTCAAAAGAAGCAGAAGGTAGAAACCGGAGATGAACAACTCCTGCTTCCCATCAAAGCCAAGTTAAGCAGCTCAGACTAAATGAGGGGTGAGAGTTAAAAGCTAGAGAAAAGACGGTGGCGCTCTCTAGCCCTGGGGCCTTTAAAAGTCAGTCAGGAGGATCTCAGAGTCCTCCGTGGGTTGCTACCCCCGACCCCAAATATGGAGGCGCCCAAGCAAATGTCTTCCTCACAGCGGCTCCTTCATGGCAGGCACACAGGAAGAGCCACGGATGCCAAGGAGCACGCCTCATCTGCCCGGCAGGGGCACCGCATGGCTGGCACCAAGAGCACTCTCTGGTGAACCCCAGGCAGCACCCTACTCACACCACCGAGGATCCCAGGCAGAGGCTGAGTCTTCCTCATCCCTGTGCCTGGGGCTCAGCACAGGAAGAGCAGGAAGAGGAGGGAATGAGAAGCCTGGAGAGGAAGGAGGGAGAGGGGAAGGGAGAACGAAGGAGGGAAAGAAGAGAGAGTGGAGTGCAGAGGAGACGGAAGGTAAGGACTGAGAATGCCTCAAGGAAAGAAGGAAAGTATGAAAAAAAAGAACACAGAGAAGAAAGAAGAAAACAACAGCCAACCCTCTCAGAGCAGAGCTCCAGCCCCAGTCCAGGCAGCTTTTCCACGTTTTCACCCAATCTACGGGACAGTAGCTCGTGGGTTGCCCTTGGCGAGGCTGAGGTGAGGGTCTGCAGGTGGACCCCTGTGAGGTGGTCTCTGCTGTGGGCACAGCAGCAGACCCCAAGCTAGCCCTCTGTCCACCTCTACTTCACGGGAGGAAAAAGGGGGAGCAAGGACCGGGCAGGGAGAGGCACTCACCTTGCAAAGAGCTGGGGCGCACTCAGAGCAGCTGATCTGGTGACACCTGTGGGGTGGGGGACAAAGAAAAACAGAGTTTAGGCGACGAGGTGACTGAAGAAGCTGTGACTCAGTCGGGGCTTAAGTGGGGAGGGGCTTGAGACAGTTGCTGCCAGGGGCTTTCTGCACACAGAAGTTCACCTGACGACCCACCCTGTAGTGCTCTCCTTCCAGAGGGGGGCGGAGCTCCTTCTGGGTGCCCCGAGTCTCTGGGAAGTCAAGGAAGAACAGCATAGATTAGAGGTCCCATCTGACCCAGCTATTCCCCTCCTGGGCATATTTCCAAAAGAATTAAAAGCATCGTACCCCAGTGATATGGGCACCCACGTTTATAACAGCACTGTCTGTAATAGCTAAATCTTGGAAACAGCCCAAATGCCTGTGAACTGGAGACTGGATAAAGAAGATGTGTTTAAAAAACAAAAACAAAAATGGAATACTACTTGGGCATAAAGAATGATAGAGACACTTATAGCTCAATGGCTGCACATTGAGGTCATACTTTTTTTTAATTCCAGGGATCAAACTCAGGACCTTGCACCTTCGAGGCAGATGTGGTGTTACTGAGCTAAATTCCCAGCCCAAGGTCGTGCTCTTAAGTAAAATAAATAGAACACACACGTATAAATACTGAATAGTTTTTTGTAAGAAACTGAAGAGTAAGTGAGGACCAAATGTACAATAGAAAATATAACATAGGAAGTAAAGGTCCAAAAAGGGTAGGGGGAGTGGGGAGGGAGAGAAGGGAAGGAAAAATATGGGAAAAGAAGGAAAAAATGCAAACAAAGTTTTTATAAATGGGGGGAAAAAGAAAGGGGAAAAAGCAAGAAGCAAGATACATCATGTACAGGTACAAATCCCCAAAGATAAATGTGATCATAGTGTATATCTAAAATATAGCAATAAACATAAAGGAAAAAAAGAATCTATAGCACTTCAGAGTAGAATCCACATTTCTATGCATTGTCAGATGGAAAAACTGAGGCAAACAACAGAGGATGTGGTTGGGCCAGATCACACGAGCACGTAGCAGCACAGCCCTGCCTGGTCCGAGAGCGCACGCCTACTCGGGGCGCAGCCACTGCCTCCTCTACCTCAGAGCCTCCAGCGCTGTCACCTTGACGCCCCTCCCTCCCCGCTTGGACTTCCGGTGGGGCTGGCTCCGGCACTGCAGGCAAAGGCCCATCTTTCCTGTGCGGGTCATCTCTTAGTCTTCCCCTAGGGTGGAGGATGAGGCCTGAGCTCCTGAGACATCCCAGCAGGCGTGAGAAGGGAGGGGAACAAGCAAGGGCCGACTCACCGACAGCCCCTTCCTGGGGAGCGCTTCGGTGCTCCACCAGGTTCAAAAGCTCCATGTCCTCCAATCCAGGTGATGGGCCCACTGACGGGTTCAGGGTGCACACCGCCTGCCCACTCTCACTCCCTGTTGGGAGGGCAGTGGCTTCGGACTCCGTGCTCCAAGCCCCAAGGGCTGCGCCTCTCTCAGCCCCCGAGGGGAGGCTCCGTGGGCCACCTTGCACCCCAGCTCTGAGTCTCTGCGGGATGCTAGAGCCCAGGGGTCCCCTGAGCAAAGGCGGGGAAAATCCCAATCACACAAGCGCATGTGAGGACTGAGAGGGCCAGGTGATGACGATGGTGATGATGATGATGGTGTCCATTATTTACCTGGGACTTGTTGTGTGCCGAGTTCCCTTCTAGACGCTTCGGTGGGGTTAATTCTTTTAATCCCCCTAATCACTCTATTCATGTCCTCACAGGAAGAGCAGGAGGCTCAGAGAGTTCAAGTAACTCACCCAGCCCACCCAGGCCGTAGGGGCAGAGGCGTGATCTGCCCCCAGATGCTCCAGAGCCGACCTGTGTCAGCCATGACAAAGGGCGGGGGAAGGACGGTCATTGTGCTAACAGCCGTGAGACGCTTCCGGAGCTGACAGCGGGCTGGGCCCTGGCTTAGCCGTTTAGATGTGTGATTTCACTTAGTCCTCACCAGAGGGTCACAGACGGCAGGAGGTGGAGAAGCTGGCGCTCTGAAAGCTGGGCGCCTCACTCAGCCCAACAGCGAGGAGCCAGGACCTGAACTCCAGGGCTGGGGCGTCCCGAGTCCGTCCCTCTAATCCCCTTTCTCCAGCCAAGTCTGATCCTGTCCAGTCCCGAGCCCTCGACAGATGGTGGAGGTGGAGGCGGTCTAAAAGTTCATTGACAGAATTATAACTAGAGTTCAAAACAGAGACTGTCTTGTTTTGAAGGGGGCACTGGCGATTAACCCCAAAGCTTTCACACTGAGCAGGGGTGGGGGGGTCTATTTTTTTTATTTTTCATTTTGAGGCAGAGTCTCACTGATGCTAGGCTCACACTGACGGTCCTTCTGCCTCAGCCTGCCAGAATGCCACGGTTAAGGACATGCCCTCCCTCAAGAAGTGTGTTTTATCTTGTGAAATATCAGCACGTACTGCCAAAAGTAAGAAAAAATTGCGTGCGACTTGTGTTTCAGTTATAGATGTGCGGGTGTGTGTTGAGTGGGGGTGTGAACACGCATTTCCTACCTATCACAGTGAAGAAGACAGAGGGAGATTGGAACAACAGTGGGCCAAGGCCGGCACCAGCCATGCTGCTGCCCTCGGGGAGCTTGCCCCCCCCCCCCGCCCCCGCAGGACCCCGCCCCCTTCTGCCTGCCCCGGGGGCCGAGAATGAATAGCCTCACTCTGAAGCAGCCAGCCGCATCACTGGTGACAGCTCACGACTTGTGTGCATTCAGCAGTACATGAATTACTGAATCAAACATTTGGACTGTTTTCTTTAATGGATATGTAAATATTCGTAAAGATCGGAGTCTCCAGGAACCACATTCCTATGGGCTCGCACTAACTCGGCAGTCCGGAAGTGGCAAGCGCCTCTCTTGGGTCTCCATGGCGGCTTGTGCGTGTCTCCCAGAGCGGCTTTCCTTCCTCACCAGAGGCCTGTTCCTCCCAGGCGTGGAGCCTCGGCCCCTCCCTCTGTCACTCTGCGCTCATCACACGTCCACCTTCCCGTCCAGCAGCCTTTCCCTTTTCCACACTACGTGATTTTTTTTTGTTGTTGTTGTTCTTTTGAGACAGGGTCTCGCTTTGTAGTTCAGGCTGGCCCTGAGCTCACTATGGAGCCCAGGCAAGCCTCGAACTCAGCAATCCTCC
>PVIC010010691.1:0-42867 GCA_004025085.1 Thryonomys swinderianus
ACAGAGCGGAAGAGCAAGACACACAGCCAGAAGCTGGAGCCGGGCTGGACAGCGAGGAGTCATGGGAGAAGACGGGCGTTAAGCACAGTGCAGCGTGAAGCTCACTCACTGTCGGCCAGAGGTTCTGACCACATCACTCCCCAGCGCGGGCAGAAGGCTGAGGGCTCCTCCTCTCGGCCTGACGCTGGGCCTCCTTGTCTGTTGCCCGCACAGAACCACGACGCTGGCCCTGGCCTCCTCCGGGCCCTTCGCGCTCAGGCTGCTTCTGCTGTTATTGCATGCACACAAGATCATGCATATTCACACATGCACAGTCGTACACACACATGCACACATACTTTCTGTATGCATACACACACACACACACACACACCATCACACACATTCCCAGCCGCACACACCCTCTGTACATTCTGCAGGTGGGCGGGACCTCACCAGAGCAGAGCCGCATGGAAGGGTTTGCACCAGGGGCTTCAGGCTCTCTGTGCCCCTTGGGGACCCTGGCTAAGCACACACTTACACTTTTCCCTACCATCACATTGAACAACCCCTTTCCATTTAACAATCCTTTTCCGCTTTTCCCATCCAAAATGGCAGGAAGCCACTGACCTTCCTTGACCACAGACACAACGCTGACAGAGAAGGAAATACCTGCGGATGCCAGGGAGCGGGATCTTACAGCCCCTCCTATTCTTAAAACTGGATGTGGCTGACAGGTTGTTTTTTTTTTTTTCTCCATGAGTTGCACCTTGAGCATCTAAATTGTTTCCACAGACTCTGAACACAAGCGAGATTCAGAATGATGGTTCCTGCCTTTCCAACATGGAGGACACTGTTCTCTCTTTGCACATTTTCAGGCAGCTCCTGCCTCTGGCTTGATGTCCCTTCATTCCTGGCATTTTCAACACAACCTTCACAAAAAGGTGAGAAACCCGACCGCTTTTGTGGCCCTGCAGTGCCATCTCGTGTCGAAAGGTAGTACTGCAGCAATTTAGGTCTACAGAAGCATAAAAGGGAGGAAGAAAGCAGGGCTGAACACCAATAGGTCCTCAGTACATGGGACCCTCGCGTCTTCCCTGTGGTTTACATGCTGCCAACGAGTTTAGACGCCTCCCGCACGTCTCTTGCTCTAGCCCTGTTCATCAAATGCCTTTCCCCATCTATTTCAAGCAAAGTAGTACGAGGAACTTAGCCCTATGAACAGACATATTAACCTGCCTGACCTTCAGACATGTTTCATTGCATTCAGTGGGAATGCAGCACTCGCCAGAATTCTAAGCTGTATGGAAATTGAATGGAAATGAACTGACACTTCGCAAATAGCAGGAAGTCTGTAAAAGGTATATTACATCACGGACTAACTCCTTAGCTATGCTGTGTTTGCTGCTCTGGTTTATCCCTCTTTACCTCCTCTGGACAGTGCCTAAGAAGCCCTGTTCGAGGAATCAGAAATGAGCCTTACCCGTGTGACTCTGCCCATGTCACTTTCCCTCTCTGAGCCTTGTTTTTCCCGTGCTTAGTTAATATTGTATTGAATCAAACCAATCTCTGTGGTTCTACTCAGGGATATGGTTTTAAATCAATCTATGGATTAACTAGTGGAAATTGAGCAGAGCCCAAGAGACAAGGTGAACCAGAAGTATGGGACTGTTTACACAGATGAGCCATTCTGTACATATTTAGGAGAAAACAATATTAGAGGGGAAATAAGACAAGTTGTAATAAGAAAGTCAACTGGCCACTGAGTGGATTGAATGAACAGTGCAAAAGTTCATTCCTAACTCAGATTTGGACTTTCTAGGTCCTGCCAGGAAATGTCGCCAAGTGGGAAAGAAAAAAAAAGTATTAAAAATGGACTGTGCTGGACTTTTTGGGGAAATTCTTAGCAAGTTTCATTAACAGATAGAGGAGCCTGACCCTAGATAAGGACAGGACGCTGTTGGCAATCCACAGAGGACAGCATCCGGAGTAAGAGAGCCGTAAACAAGAGAGCAGGAAGATCAGCCATGGATTCTTAGCCTCTCTTAAGATGCAATCAAATTCTGTATCAACTGAACATCCTCCCCACTTCCACGACCAGAAATTCAGGCAGAATCCCCCTGGGATCGGTCGCCTGCTGTTCCATAGACTGCTAGAAGCACCAGTCTCTTATTTCCGCCGGCGCACCGGAAGCGGAAGTCCATGTTGTAGCCTGTAAGGTCACTTCTCACGCACGGCAGTGAGTCGGCCGCATTGTATACGCTTACTAAGTCATTCAATGCAATGGCCCCTTGGCAACCTGCCTTCTGCAGACGTTAACAGACCTTCTGGAACATGCCAGGCAGCCGTTTCTGCCCGGTGCGGCCCTTTGAAGAAGCCCTCCTCTGGAAGCAGAGTCAAGAAGACCTGGCAACCTCTGCCTGCTTCCAGGGATGGTCACAGTCTCAAGTGAAATAGTCACCATGAGGCCGTTGGGGCCAGTCAGCAAGAGGCTGGAAGCCTTGATCCTAATTGCTGGCTTATGCATCCCTTCTGCATATATTTTCCTGATGAATAGAGTTATGATTATTTAATTTGTAATAGACCAGAAGGGACTGATTTTACCATGGCTGATGGCCAAGAACAGAGGATGCTGAACCAAGAATTTTTCAGAGTATTTCTCCAATGAAGAGAGTAGCCAAGAGTTTTCTTCTGTTGTTGCCAATATTGTGTGTGTATCTTTCCCTGTTGACATGGAATAGACTACTCATACCGTCTGCCTGGTGTCTTGGGGGGTGGGGTGTAAAGCTAGAACTCAGGAGTTACCATCCCAGGGTTCCCAGGAGAACAGGGCTCAGAGGGACCTTGGAAATGGACTGCTCTGGGGTGGCAGACACGCAGCCCTGGTGCCACTGGGCTTGCTACTCCAGCCCCCATCTGACCCGTGGTGGATGAATTAGAATTTGGACTAGAGCTTCTAATTCCAATATTATTCCAGTGTGTTTATCCTCTGGTAACTTTGGCTTCACCGTGAGATGATCGGGTTGGTTATGCCCATTCTCACCCCACCAGATTCTTACGGCCGTTAAAGAATTTTACAAACCATAAAGCTGTGTCTAAATGTGTGGTGATCCCATCTCACAGGGCTCTGGGCTGAGTGGCCTTTCGATAAGTGGAAACCAGGAAGGCGACTGTATCCATGATGACGCTCTGTCACAGACGTTAGCATCTTCTGGGTCTCCAGTTCTATCCAGTTCCATCCAGTCTCAGCCTCGCCATCACAATAAGGCTCCTTTTATGTCCCCGATCCACCCTGTCCTCTTGTTTGCACTTTTCACATAGTTTAGCTGCTTCCTCTGCTCACAAGGCTCGGCTCTGATTGTTCACAGAATCAAAAAAGATGCTGATTCAATATGAAAGGGAAAGTTAATAAAAATCAAACTCCCTCAAGCTCTGGAGAGACTGACAAGACAAGAGAATATTTTCTAATGACAGATGTGAACTCCAAAGTGAGATTATTTATGATGTTTTGTCCTGCACACCTAGCTTTCTCTGAGCTGCTCCATATATTTTTGTTTGTTTGTTTTTTAAAAACACTTTCCATTCTCATTTGGAATAATTTCTCCTTAGAAAGAGGAAACTGGGGCCGGAGATTTAGCTCAGTGGTTCCGGTGCCTGCCTCACAAGCGCAAGGTCCCAAATTCGATCCCAGTAACCACATACAATGCTGGGCGTGGTGACTCACGCCCACCAGCCATCAATACCACATACTACAGTGCTGGGCGTGGTGGCTCACGCCTCTTATCCCAGCACTCAGGAGGCAGAGACAGGAGGATTGCTGAGTTCAAGGCTTGCCTGGGCTACATAGTGAGCTCAGGGCCAGCCTGAACTACAAAGCGAGACCCTGTCTCAAGAAACAAACAAAAACAAAAAAAGAAAGAGGAAATTGTACACCACTGGTTCCGTCTTCAGCCATTCTACACCTGCGTGCTCTTCTGTATAACCTTTACTGCTATAGGAAGGTATTGCACGTATTTCTCTGCTAAATAGTCACCACTTGCCTACTTCTGTGAGACTCAGGAACCACAAGAGAAGACACTTATTGGATTTGCTTATTGTTGGTCCCCCATGGCCAGGACAGAGATTGTGGTAGGTGCTCGATACACATGTATTTGTTAAATGAGTAAAGTTGTTTTATCTGGTTGCTGAGAGAAAGTCTGTTGAACAAATTAATTAATAGTTATCTTTAGCATGGGTTGCAACTGACTTTTTTCTTATTTTAAACCTAAATTGTTTTCAGTTATCTAGGGATGAATTATTCAAGTCGTAGACTATTCCAAAAGATTCCCGAGGCTCCCCCATGGAAGCCTTGTCTTTGCAAAGTCAGCTCTTTGTGCAGAGTGCGCCCAGGACAGTACCACCCCCCCAAGCACAGTGAGATCTCCTTACCACTTCTGGGCAGTGAAGAAATCAATGATAAACTAACTTTCTCATTAGTGCCAGGACTGGCATGGTATCTGGAAATGAATTGCTTCTATTTTCCATGGGCTTCATCTCACTCCCCCTGTCCCTCCATCCTACCGTCATACCCCACCCTCATATGAGTGGGGAAAGAATCAGTTTCATTAGAGAAAAATGGCAGCTTATTACCTGCGGACAGCAGGAGCCGGGAGAATCAGGGCAGTAGGGGAGAGGAGGCTGCAAAAAGCAGTCGTACAAGTGTGCACAAATCATCCCCCTGGCCTACAACCAGACTTCCTGCCACCGGGGACATTTTAGTCCCAATACTACGTGCAGAGAGAAGGCAAAAATGGATTGGTTCTCTTCCAAAAGCGTGCAGCAGGGAGGCCCAGAGAGGTTAAGTAACTGGCCCAAGGTCACTCCAGCTTTGCAGAAGCCAAGTCCACCTGGGAGGATTGAAATCTGTCCCTTCGATGTGCCAGCCTCTTTAAAGCCGTCTTGGCACTTGGCCACCTGCCTATAATTCTGGTCCCCGAATGAGAAGAGAATTATGGAGGAGAAACAAAGTGAATAAAAACGAAACTCACCCAGCCCCTGCAGGGCTGGGGGGATCCGGAGACTGCTCATCAGTGGGCGAGCTGGTGCACAAAGGGATGGGATTTATTCCTCACTGTTTCACACCGACTTACCCCTCGCTCTTTCTCAGGGCTGCTGAAGGCTCTTTGTTAATTAAAGGGAAAGTTTGAAATTCTCTCCTGGACCTTGGCGAGCTGTGGAAGCATCCCAAAGGCACAGAAAGCAGCAGGCCCAAGACTGTGTGCAGGACCAACGTGCAATGTTTGTTAGGCCACTTAGGACTGGGGCGGAGCGTTCTTCCCGGCCCAAAGGCTGGAGGGCAGTACCACATCTAGACAGGACCAATTGGAGACGCCTTCACTTCCTTTATTTTCTCCCCTGTGATTTGTTCAAAAATAAAACATACTACCCAAGCCAAACGAATAAGAACGCTCTCTGTAACCTTGGAACTATCTATGCTCAGAGATACACATTCTGCTCTTGAGGATTTCAAGCTGCGAGGATGCTTGGAGCTCCGGGATGAAATTCCCATGATCCCAAGTCTCACTGCAGGGTATACAGCTGGCTAAGATCAGGAGTTCGGGTTCTTGAAGGGGCTCCACATGCCACGGTGCGTTCTCAGTTTGACAGCACCTCTCGGTGATCTCCCCACACCTCCTGCCCTCTGTTCTCCACCTGCCGCTCGCCCTGACGGAGCCTGAAAGGTTCTCCATGGTAACACAAACCTGCTTTCAGACTCTCCTCTCCTCGATCTTGACCTCATGGAAGCCTCTACCTCTGCTCATTGAGTTCCTCAGGGCACTAACCACTTTCAGGCCCTTTAGGGACCTTGGCTCTGTTGCTTAGAAACTTTCCCTGCTGTCTTTCCCGATAGCTTGGGGGGCGGGGGGGGGGGTCCACGGAGATGGAGCAAAAAAAGAAGCTAAAGGGCAGGCAAAGCTCCTAGGAGCAAACGATTTGTCACCTGGGCCCTGGAAGGTGAGGGGGAATTAACCAGCTAAGGGGCACAAGAAAAAGCATTTTCATTTGTCAACCTAGGGCTACTACTTTACTAATAAATATACTAAAGTGCAACATCATTTTACATTCTCTAAGATCTTTTTGCCATGGCATCTTGTGTTCATTTTACATTATTTCTTTGTACTTATAGGCAATACAACAGATTCGTTTTAACGATTCCTTTTTTAAAATGTTTACAAAATAGTCAGGTGGTCACAACTGAGACGAAGGCTCTCTGCGGTATCTCAGAAACTTCCCTCAAGCACCACACAGTCAGGTGGCTCTTCCCGTTTCCGTCGCTTGCAGTTCTTAGCTCGCCTTCTAACACTGACAAACGTGTATTCTCTAAAACGTGATATACATCTTAAAAATACAGCACATAACCTTTTGTACCTGGCTGCTCCCACTTAGCAAAATGCTGTGCTTTGGAGACTCTTGTGTTGAAGGGCAGGTCAGGAGTTCATTGTAGTGTTGCCCAGCATTTTCTATATGGTTACACAGCAACATATTACATGCTCCTCAGCGGATGGAATTCTGAGTTCCTTCAAGTTTTAAAGTAGGAGCTCACAGTTAAAGCTATCCGAGTCTAAGGATTCTTGGAAACATATGTGCTTTTGACTCCCTTAGTAAATAGTTAATGGGGTTGCTGGGTTATGCAGTAACTGTCTAGATAGCATTACAGGAAATTACCAAATTACTTTCCAACCCTGGCAGTGACAATTGGTGTTCGTGCCAGTAACATATGAGAAATCTGTTGCTCTCCAGCACTGCTGACATTTCGAGTTGCACCTTTTTAAATTTTAGTCATGCAAGGAGATACTGTGTTAAGGTGTAGCTCGAGGTGATTTTATTATGAATTTCCGAAAAGAATAATAACATCCAGCATCTCCTATAAGCCCAATTTCAAATATCATTTCAAGTTTTATTTCAAGTTTTAAAACTTTTCCTTCTTCCTCTTGACTTAGGTGTATTCTACACACATTCCGAAATACAGATATTTAGCCAGATATATTTGACAAATATTTTCCAAGGATATCATATAACTTACTAGTTTTTGTTGTTATTTTAGTGCTGGAGATTGAGCCCCCCAGGGTCTCATGCATTCAAACAATCTGCTGTGGAAATATACACCAAACCCAGATGGGTTGTTTGCTTTTGTTGTTATTTTCTGCTTTTTTGTTATTTTCTGTTGTTATTTTCTGTTTTTTGTTTTTTTGTTTTTTTGAGGCAGGGTCTTGTTTTATAGTTCAAACTGACACTGGACTCACTATGAGCCTGGGCTGGCCTTGAAATGATGACTATCCTCCTGCCTCTGCCTCTTGAGTACAGTATTATAGTCACGTATCACTATACCTGGCACCAGACTATTTTTTTTTTTTGAGACAGGGTCTCGCTTTGTAGTTCAGGCTGGCTCTGAGCTCACTATGGAGCCCAGGCAAGCCTCGAACTGAGCAATCCTCTTGCCTCTGCCTCTGAGTGCTGGGATTACAGGTGTGAGCCACCACGCCCGGCTGGACTATTTTTTTAATAGTGTTATTTGAAGAGCACAATTCTTAATTTTGATGGAGCCTATTTTGCTTATTTTCTTTTGGCTTCATCTCTTTATTTCTTTAAAAAACAAAAATATGTTTGTGGTGCATAATGAACATATGCATCATGGGTAGTTGGTACATGCTCATGGTACACCACTTTTTACATTCACTTCCCATTTCTTTCATCCCCCATTAACTTTTGTGCTCCTCCTCCCACTTTTGAAAGATTTAGCTCCCTAATTCTCATTGATTATCTTTTATTTTGCTTTTTTAAAATTGCGTTTTGTTTCTTAGAGACAAGGTCTCACTATGCATTCCTGGCTGGCCTTGAGCTCACTGTGTAGTCCAGGCTGGCCTTAAACTCATGACAGTCTTTCTACCTCAGCCTCCCAAGTGCTAGGATTATAGTCATGCATTCCCAAGCCCCACTTAGTTTGCTTTTTTATTTATTAATATTTTAGGCTTTAGATAGAGATAGAGATATAGAAAAGAGAAACCATTTTATAGTTAAGCTTGTATATCTGATAAATTTCATTTAACATTATGGATTCAAGGTGCATCCATTTTTCTTAAAATGACTCAGATTTACCTTTATTTATAGCAGTACCTCATTCTGTATAAATATGCATTTTCCTCATCTATTCATCTGTTGTTGGGCATAGAGGCCACTTCTACAACTTAGCTATTATGGATTGTGCTTTATAAACTATATACGTATATCACTGTGATAGAACGCCTTAAATTCTTTTGGGAAGATACCTAGAAAAGGAATAGGTGGGTGGAATAGAATTTTTATTTTAATTGTCCCATATGGTTGTAGTAGTTTACTAAGAGAAACCAAAGACCTGACATACTCACCACTGAATGCTACAAAAATCTTCAGGAAGATACAGTGCCATTATTCCTCACACTCTAATGAGATTCCAAGAGAAGACATACTTCCCAACTCATTCCTGGAACCTAGCATTACCCTGATTCCAAAACCAGGCAAGGGTCCTTCTACAAATGGCAAATGACAGACCTATCCCTTCAGTTGTAAAAATCCTCAGTAATTACTAGCAACAATGAATACAACAAACCATCAGAAAGGCAATACATCAAGTAGGCTTCATCCTACTGAGAGAAGGATGAAGGATCAGCATATGAAAATCATTAAACAATACATCATCTAAATAGAATCAAGGATGAAAATCACATAATCCCTTCAATAACTGCAGAAAGAATTTTTGACAAAATCCAAAATCAATTCATGATTTTAAAAAACCCCTGAAGGAAATAGTTGTAGAAGGATCTCATTACTACCTGATAAAAGTCATTTCTGACAAACCAGTAGCCAAAATCATATCAGTGGAGGAAAAACTGAAAGAAGCTAGACAAGGATGTTAACAACACCACTCGTGTTCCATATAGTGTTCAGAACATCAGCCAGAAAATCAGGACAGAGAAAATATAAAATAAATACATACAGGAAGAGAAAAAAATCAAATGATCAGTATTCGCAAATAACCTGATGCTTTACATAAAAGATTCCACAAATTCCATCAAGATTCTTAAAATTAATAACAAAATTAAACAATGTATCCAGATGCAAAAAAAAAATCAGTAACCTTCCTGTAGGGCAACGTTAAACCCACCATGAAAGGAAGTAGAAAAACAATACCATTTTCAATAACAGGGTTATGATGCTATCAGGGTTATGATGAGTATGTGAAACTAGTAGTGTAAATTACACTTCTTTCTTCATTGCCTGGACCAGTTTTTGTAGAATTGTTACTTATCCTTCAAAACTCCAGACTACCTAACCCTGCAGTTCTCCTTTTAAGCATATCCATCTTTTCATATTGCATTTCTTTAGTAATTATGGAACTTCAGTGGTTTTCTATTTCTTCTTCAGTGAACTTTTGCTGTCTGTGTCTTTCAAACAATATGTTTATTTCACTGGAAAGCTTAAGTCTGTTGACAAAAAGGATGTTTGTATTATTCCCCCTCATCCTTCCCATACCCATAAAATAGGAGTGATAACATTTAGTTAGTACTTCCTTTTTTTAAATGAATTCTTTATTGGTACAATTTATATACAGCTCACAATCACACACATTAGTGAATTTGTACCAGACACAAGTTAATTCTCATTTTTACCCACATCCCTACCCACACCCCAACCCTCATATACATGCTCTTTTGTTTTCTTTCAGAATCATATTTATGCTTTCCCCTCATTACATTCCCACACCAAATTCCCTTTGGCTAGTACTTCTTTTTTTTGAGACAGGGCCTCACTTTGTAGTTCAGGCTGACCCTGAGCTCACTACGTATGTAGCAGGCAAGCCTCTAACTCAGCAATCCTCCAACTCAGCAATCCTCCTGCCTCTGCCTCCTGAGTGTTGGGTTTACAAGTATGAGCCACTACCCCTGGCATTGTGGTATGTGGAATTGATTGCTGGTGGATGTGAGTCACCGCACCCAGTATATTTGTATGTGGTTACCAGGGATCGAACCAGGGACCTTGAACTTTCTAAGCAGGTGCTGGAACCACTGACCCAAATCTCCAAGCTCATACTTCCTTTTGATAATTTGTGCTTTCTGACTTTTTTCCATTCTGACTCAAGTCTATCACTTTCATAATTTTATCCAACTGCTAGTTCTGCTTCCATAATTTTACTTTTCATCACATTGCTTTTTCACTCTAATCTTCAGCATTTTTTCTCTATTTATCATTTAAACATTATGTGCTATTCTAATTTGTTAAAATGGAAGCTGGGATTATACCTTTCTAATGTAGGCACTTAAGAGCATCAATTCTAAATAACTACTTTAGCTTTATTGCACACATTTTGATATACTGATGTTTCTTTCATTTCAAAACATTTTATGATTTATTTTTTCTGATTTATGTTGTTTAACGTGTGATGAGGTGTGGATGTTCCTGGTAGCATTATGTGACTGTTATATCATTTAGTTCAGAGGTAGTCCGTGCACACAGTTGGAATGAACTGAATTCTTTAAACTCTTTGAGACTTGTTTTGTGGCACAGAACGTGTCCTATTTTGATTAACCTGAGTACTTAATATTCACATGGAACTAGTGTTTTATGGGTGAAGATGTGGGCTCATGCTGGAGCATTCGCCTAGCACACACATGGCCCTCTTGTTCAAGACGAGGCTATGTCCACCCAGACTGCAAAACAAAAACAAACGAAACAGCTAAGGACTTCATTCCTGTTCCTCCACCTCCCACATCCCTTACCGAGAGGAGAGGGTTAAGGCCTTAAACCATAATTATGGAGTGATGTGGCTTCCTTTCCAGTTTTCTGAGAATTTCGTCCATTTTTCTTCTTTTCATTAAAAGGCTGATGCACTCAGGCCTCCGCGCAAATGTCTCGTGAACCTTCCACCCACTTCCCGTGATAGGCAACATCTTTTATCATCACAGCAGAAGATCGAAGCCACAAACCTGATGTTGGAACAGACCACAGCACTTGTCAAGCTTCCATCAGTTGCGCGTGTACTCGTGTGTGTGTGTGTGTGTGTGTGTGTGTGTGTGTGTGTGTGTGTGTGTGTCTGTTCTGTAAGTGTATTTGCTCCCGGAGCACTTGTACATTTCTAGACTATGGTTCTATACTCTCATCAGGATATAGAACTGTTCTACCACCATAACCCTCCTTCATTGTACTTTTTAATATAAACACATGTACATTTTAATATATATGTATATATACATATACGTTTATTGAGTTTATTGGTATATTTTAGGTATATATCATTGAGAATTTGTACCTGTACGTGATGTAACTTGATTATTCTTTCCTATTTCCCTGCCCTCCCTTCAGCCCCTCCACCTCTCCGATAAATATAAGCTTTGTTTCTGTTTTATTCCTCTTTATAATAGGTATTCTGAAATAGGAAGAAAATGTTCAAAAGGGAAGGTAAACTAGGGAGGTAGGGGCAGGGGAAAGCAAAGAAGGGAAAGAAAAAAATTGATGGCAATATACATTTTAAATCAAAATTTATAATCCATGACTTTTGACTAGATGGTCTAAACCAGAGGATGGTAAGAATTTTCTAGAAAGGATTCAACAGAGAATATAAAACTTGAAGGTTATAAACTCTCTATTGCAATTATTCAATTCTATCAACGTAGTCAAAACAGATATAGATAAAGTATAAGCCAATCAACATGGAATAAAATTTACTACAAGCCACAACATCTGATTGGATTATCCTGGGGCCCATAGTTAGCTGACTTCTGGTTTGAAATGTAGGATTGAAATTAAGCTATTTGTGTTTAAAAACATCACTTTGCCTCTTGTTTTCAATCAACCATTTCCTAATTTCTTTTAAATAATTTACTATTTTTATTCTTATTTCATTTAAATTTTTTAATACTTTTATCCCTCTTCTTTTAGGATTTATAATATGAAACTTTAATTTATCATAATCTATCATTAAATAATATGGCATTCTATTCATAGTGTGCTAATTTAATAATACTGTGCTTCTACAGTTTCTCCTTCAAATCCTCTGCATCAGGCACAGTGACACATGCCAGCAATCCCAGTTATAAACAAAGCTGAGGAAAGTTCCAGGTTAAACTTCACAAGTTTGTGAGACTTTGTCTCCATAAAAACTACAGCAAGTTCTGGGAAATTCCTCAGTGGTAGGTGTTTCTGACTTCAATTCCTAATGCTTTAAACAAGTCATTTTTATTAACATTGCCATAGAAATGTCTTCTGCATTTTAACCAGCCTGCAAATTCATGGTTTTCCTCCTTTTTTACCAACCATCTGTATGGAATTAACATTTTAAAATTATTTTAAATTTACCTTTATATTTATCACGTGTTACCTTTCTTATTCATTGTGTTAGGTGTCATCTTCCTTCTACTTACAAATCATTTTTTAAAATTTACTTCTGTCAATTTGGTCTTGAATAATTGTCTTAGCTTTCTTTTACCTGACACACACAAAGGTGTGATGCTACTTTTATTTTTGAACCTGTTTTCTTTTGAATCAAAAATCCTATGCTGGCTGGTTTCACTTTTCTCAACTACTACAAATCTCATGCCATCAGCATCACGCTTGCCTAGTTTCTGGCTAGACATCTCATCTTCCTCTTATTCTTATACCTCTTTAGGTAATTTCTCTTTCTCTCTGGCTGCCTTTAAGATTTTTCTCTTCATCATTTCATGATGTGACAATTATGCTGCTGGGGTGTCTGCTTGTACACCCATGTACACCCATGCACACATATACACCCACCTATGGTTGTGAACATGTATATGTAGATATTTATTCTCATTTGGGGCTTATGGGCTTTCTTAGATTTTGGACTTTATAGTGATATAATATGTGGGGCTATTTTATCTTGCGTCCATGCATTTGTTGGTATGTCACAAACAGCAGTGTTGTTCTTTTCATTAAATGTGATGCTCTTCGAGAATCTCAACTACGATGTATTCAAAGTCATTGAACTTTTCTCCACCAATGTCCAGTATACCTTTTATTTGGTAAATAAAATTATATTTTATCATTTCTCTTTGATAAACTTTATTTAGTTCTGTCTTAAATCTTTAATTTATTCCCTATAAGTGTCATTCTTTTTATACATCACAGAGCAAATGGCATACATTTATATAAAATCTTTTTAATGCCTGTGATTTATACTTCTCTCCTCTACCATTGCTGAATCTGTCAATACTTCCTGTTTTGCCTCATTATTGATCGTAGTATCCTAATTCTTCACCTGTCTCACAGAAATTTTAATACACTGTAATTTATTTCAAATATATATGCCAACATAATAGATGGTTACCAATTCTTAAGTATTAGCTTAAAAGTCCATCATGCCTGTTACCTCATTCCATGCAGTGAAATCAGAAAGAAATAGAAATTACAAATTGTGAATTTTCTGAAAACACTTATAAATGATAATTCACTAAGATATTTAGGTACAAAATGAACACTCAAAACTAAATGGTTTCATATTAAAAAGATTAAACTATTTCTCTGATGTTGATTTATATTCATGAGAGCAAAATGTGAAATAACCTAGGAATATTCAAGGGAAATTACACAGAAAAAGCACTAGCCCTTCAAAAACATGAATAAACCAAAGTAATTAAAGCATTGTGATGTAGTGATTACATGTGAGTCAGACAAAATCTAGTAATGTAATATTAAAAAGCATGTGTGTGGGGCCGGAGGGTTAGCTCAGTGCTTCCGGTGCCTTGCAAGTGCAAGGTCCTGAGTTCGATCCCCATTAAACACATACAATGCTGGGTGTGGAGACTAACGCCCACCAGCAATCAATACCACATACCACAGTGCCGGGCGTGGTGGCTCACGCCTGTAATCCCAGCACTCAGGAGGCAGAGACAGGAGGATGCTGAGTTTGAAACTTGCCTAGGCTACATAGTGAGCTCAGAGCCAGGCTGAACTACAAAGCGAGACCCTGTCTCAAAAAAAAAAAAAAAAAAGCATGTGTGTTATATTTCCATGTATTCATATATTTCTATGTATCTATTTCTCCTTAATATGAAAAGGAAGATTAGCTCACCTAAGACAGAAAGAGTAGAACTTCTGCCTAGAATCATTTCAGGTACCATTTGGAGAAATACATTCCTTAGACAGAGTTCTATGATGGAGTTCATGTAAATAGAATAGTTAAGTTTAATTTTTGTTTTGTCTTCTGCAACTAGTAAGGAAATTCTTACTGAGAAAAAGAAACAATATAAACGTGGAAATATTAACGCCTGCATGACTCAGCCAACTCAGCCACATGTCACAGTGGTCAGTACCGCTCATCAGGGAGTAGAGAGAGTATTGAGATATTCATCCACTCATCTGCTGATAGACATATAACCTGCTACCAACATTTAACTCTTACGAGTTGTGCTGCTATAAACATGAGTATGTATTGATCATTGTGATATAATAATGTAAGTCTTTCAAGAAGATCCCTAGAATGGGGAATAGCTGGGTCAAATGGAATTTCTTGTTTAACTTTTTAAGGATTTCCATCATGGCTGTACCTATTTGCATTTCTACTAACAGTATAGAAGGGTTCCTTTTTCCTCCAGAGTATCTCCAGCATTTGTTATTATTTAATTCTTTTACTACCGCCATTCTTTTTCAAGGAAGATAGAATCATAGCATTGTTTTAATTTGTATAACTTAATGACCAGAGATGTTGAACATTATTGTCATGTATTTATTTGCCATTTGTGCTTCTTATTCTCAAAAATCTTTGCATTTCAATTGTCTGGGGGTTTTTTGTTTGTTTGTTTTGTTTTGCTTTTTTGAGACAGGGTCTTCCTTTGTAGTTCAGGCTGTACCTGAGTTCACTATGTAAGTAGCCCAAACAAGCCTCCAATTCCGCAATCCTCCTGCCTCTGCCTCCTCAGTGCTGGGATTACAGGCCTGAGCCACCACGCCCAGTACTGTGGTATGTGGTACTGATTGCTGGTGGGCGTAAGTCACCAAACCCAGTATTCTTGTATGTGGTTACCAGGGATGGAACTCAGGACCTTCCACTTACTAGGCAGGCTCTGGAATCACTGAGCTAAATCTCTGGCCCCTCGGTTGTCTGTTTTTTCATAGGACCTTTTTTAGGGGGATCTAATTTTTTTGAGTGCTTTTATATTTTAGATATTAGTGCTCTGAGGTATAGCTGGCAAAATTATTTTCACATTCTGTGGGTGGAAATGCAGCTCTTATAATCTACTTTCAGGCTCTGTCAGATGTGATGCCAGCATCTGTCCATCTCCACCATGCTCTCCACGGGGGTACCTGCTGAACCTCTTTATCACAATGCACGTCTCAGTAGAACTTGTACCATTCCATGAGTTACTTCTTGGGTTTTCCTTGAAATTCATTTTCTTGGAATAAGGCATAGTTTGCTGGAAGAGACTTCATTTCTTCCGTATTTCTTGAAACTTTTTGAGGTGTGAGTTTGGCTCCATTTAGAGACAACAGATTTCATAGTTTTGTACAAGGTTAGGGTGGTCTTCAATGAGTCGAGCAGTGTTTGCTCAAACCCCTATTTCTCCTGGAAATCTTAAATATATTTTAGATTCATCTGTTCTGGAAAACCCTGACAGGACTTTGTCCACTCCCAGTTGCTCAGCTCAGGATACAATTTGGAGTACAGAGAAATAAGTAGTCAGGGCTCCTGTGAGAAGGGCAGATTCTCCTTGCATGTTTTTTTTTTCTTTTTAAAGGATTATTAACATATTTCCTGGTGTCTAAGAGTAATACTTTCAAAGCTTGAAACTTTTAAAACTCTTGAGATATTCTAACCATTAAAATTATCACATTTTCCCTGAAAAACAACTTTAAAAATTACTTTTTTCCAGTCCAGATAGGAATGGGTTATCTCAAAGTGCTGGCTTTCACTAGACAGGAAGTTATTATAGACATGCTCCAGAATCCTCGGATTGTCCTTTTTGAACCAGGAGATTTGGCTATGAAGTGACATTATTTCTAAGTCTTTGAGTCCATTATAAGGTCTGAGTTGTTCAGGGTTTTCAAAAGAGCTCGAGGCTCTTAGCTGTTAAGATTCAATAAGTAAAAACTTTGTCCAGTGATTAATGACTCTCTTTTGGAAGATGCTGTAATTATTCTCTCCAGGTGGTTCAGAAGCAGTTTGCTTTCCAAGCTCTCCAGACCCCACTGGTCTCCACAGTCTAGCTAACTTCAGACGTCTCTGAGCCCTTGCCTAGTAAATGTTTACTGACTAGAGAAATGGTCATTTTATGTTGCTAGCTGGTGAAACTTGCTGAATTATTCTAAGCAATGCTGAGTCTCCCTTCCTCTTAGGACCTAAGTTACTTTATGGTTAATTCCATTGGAGGGGGGATAGGAAAAGTTTACATCTTATATATCAAATGGTAAATACGTCAGGCTGTGGAAGGTACATGATCTGTTTAAATTCAAGGCTCTGCCACTGTAGAATGTATGAATGTGACTGCATCCTAACAAATCTTCCTTTCAGAAGCACCTGTGGACTAAAGTTCATACACCACTGGTTGAGGGGCCTTCAGTCTAAGTTTTCAGAGTTTATCTTTCATTCTAGGGCTAATTTAGTCTAACTAGGCATGACCTTTATGGGATCTCTGCTAAATATCATTGTTTTTTTTTTTTTTTTGAGACAGGGTCTCGCTTTGTAGTTCAGGCTGGCCCTGAGCTCACTATGGAGCCCAGGCAAGCCTGGAACTCAGCAATCCTCCTGTCTCTGCCTCCCGAGTGCTGGGATGACAGGCGTGAGCCACCACGCCCGGCTCTGCTAAATACCTTTTGTTTCACTTTACCCAGGTTTCTCAATGTCCTTATTTTGGCTAAACTGAGCATGAAAAATTGCCAGCCCTGGGTGAACTTCCTCACTGTACATCTTCCAGCTTCCTGGTAATTTTCTTTTCTTTTCAAAATCGTCATTTTCTGGGCCCTTGGGGATTCACCTTTTACATACAACCAATTATATTCAGTCAGATCCTTACAGAAACTCAGGGAGATTTGAGGATCTTTTTGTCCTCTTAGATATTCTGCTTTATAAATACCACCTTTCTTCCCCAACTTCCAATTTTTCTCTTTAATTCAGCAAGGATGTTGGACTCTACGTTCAACTTCACATACCATCATCTGAGAACTACTTCTACCTAAAAGCTCACGGGAAGATCAAACACCCCTGCTTTGCTCTATTTACTAGGATCATAGGCTCCCTCTGCCTGGCTTCTGTAAATAATTGTTTTGCACGTGTTCTCTAGTTGTGTAGTTGGCAGTAGTGACAGAGAAGTGTGTGCCATCTTATTTGCTCATGGCTAGGCATAGATGTCCCTGTGATAATTTTGTCAATATGTATTTATTTATATGATTTTATCCTCACAATCACACAAACGTTATGGCCATTTACTCGCCCCATTCCAAAGATGACATCCAGTCAATTTCAGAACCTATCTAATTGTGACACAGCAAATCAATAACACTTCTAAGATTTTGTCCACATCCTGTGACACTAAAAGACATGTTGATATAGATTGAAACAGTGATTTCATTACCGAGGTAGAGATACTGTTTTGTTTTTGTTTTTTTGGTTTTTTTTTTTTTACTTTTTGCAATAATTTAAGCTCATGATGATACTTGCTATTTAATAACATAGTTTCTTATCATTCAGAAAACATTGTGTAACACAGAATTTTATAAATTTGCCTGATCACAAAATTCTCTTGAAGTGCTTAACTGAAATGTATATTTCCACTTCCCACCCATGGAAACGTTGTTTCAGTACGTCTAAAATGGGGTCTACGCTTCTACAGATCACACTAGGAGACTTTGATAATCAGAGGAGTTTGTCAAACATTCTGTATAAGAGGCTTTTTATGGCTGTATGAGATTTAATTATGTAGATATTCGATAATTTAATTTCCAGTTCTCCGCTGGCAGATTGTGAGGTTTAATGACATTTTAATACTGAAATAACACGACGATGATCAGACAAGTGCACATCTCTGATTATTTCCTTAGAGAACTGTGGCATTTAAACTTATCTAACTCCTCAGCTCCGTGACTGAGTTTCACATGCATGCGAATCTACCATACAGGCTTCTCTATGGGAGTAATTCTCAAGTGTGGCCACTCAGGAAACACAGTTTAAGGCCTGGGGAAAAGAAGATACAGACGGCATAAATGTCCACATGGACTTGTTCGACTCTTCCTGACATTTATCAACTTACACACTTAGCTTTATGCTAGATATTACCATATATAATTGTAATGGATCATTTCTGCAACCCTACAAGGGATCGTTACCTTTTTTATTCACAGTGAAGTAAAACTGAACTTCAAATGTTAATCCTCCATAGTAAGAGAGTAATCAATATCTAAATTGAATGTAATGGTAAGGGTCGGTGTTAAATGTCTCTATTTTATATTACTAAGTCTTACAAACAACTGTTTCCTTAGTTATATGTTCTTATCATTGTTATATCAGTGACTGAACAGTTACTTTTATCCTCTTATTAGAAGAATGAATAGTGAAAACTAGAATAATGAAAGATTTTCTTTGTTACTATAACTAGTAAGCAGAGGATCAAGTATCTGATCCCACCTATATTTCATTCTTTGACAACTTCTGCTCCCTAACACATTTACTATATTTTCAGTCACCACAAAACTCTTAAAAAGTATTCCTGCTAGGTGTGGTGGTATAATCTTACCCCACTGGCAGCTGAGCTAGGAGTGTTACAAGTTCAAGGTTAGCCAGGGCTACATAAGAAGTTTTAACTTTGTTTCAACCTACCAATCTAAATAAAATGGTTCCCAGGGAGAGCAAGAAGAGGGTAATGATTTATATTTGGATTTAAATCTCTATCTAATAACTGGATATGGTCACCCTGATCATATTATCCCCCTGAATTGCATTTTTTTGTCTAGAAAGATTTTTCTTTCAATCAGAGGATGACTGTGGTGATTAAATGGGATAATATGATTAAACATCTCAGCACACTACAGAACTTATAGTATGCTTCTATCACGTGGGTGTTCTTTGGTTCCCACACACGTCTTCTTCAGAAGGGTCCTGACCCAGCTCTCCTAGAAGATTGCTTTCAAGTCCACGCACCAGGGTACCTGCTATGGTTTCCAAAAGAAGTTTCCCAAGGCAGAAGCAATGGTTAGTGACAAGAGAACAGGAAAATCCCATACTCCTCAGCTCATTACCAACTGCTCTTAGAAGTCTGAGCTTGGGGGCGGAAGACTCCTTCACCTGAGGAACCTTAGTTGAATCCCTTCAGATACAGGTGCTATGGTTACCAACCAGAGATGATAACAGTAATGCCCCCTTCACAGGAGCACTGTGAAATTCAGGAGAGACACTGGTGGAAGAATGGTGTCAACAGATCTTGGTTCTAATCCTAGTTTGACCAGCAATAGTTTTGACTGCATGACTTTGTCTCTCTCTAATCAATTACCCACACCATGAAGCAGAGGCTCACTACATATGCTTAAAACCATGTCTGTCTCTTACATCTGGTGATTCTCACTCTGGTAGATAAAGTTAAGCTTGTCAGGTGCCTAATCTAGTTGTTTTCTACTCTACAGTAGTATCTCAGTTCCGGATTTCTGCAGGTGGCTCTGGGGAGCAGGAGGGGTCATTTACAGTACAAGCTGCTTGGTACCACATCTCCAAATTGAAACTCCTTTGTGATCCCTAGAAAATATTCACAACATCTGTGCCCTAAGAAACCCACCTTCTTGCTTCATTAATGTTATTCCCTTGTTGTGAAGTTCATACGCTTTTCATGTGCACTGTTTTGCTAAAGAAAACATCACCAAGATGTCATGAAATCTAGTTTCAGCTCTTAGCTATTCTGCTGTATGGTCTATGGGTACATTTTCCATGAGAAAAAAAAATTGTTAGAATAAATGAATTATATATTCTCATGCCTTCCATGGAAGCAAAGAGAAGGGCAGTATGACTTATTGTTGGCCCAGTGAACAGTTCAAGACTCAGAATGCAGACATAAAATTTGGGTGAAAAGGATCAAGGGATGACGAATGACTGCACAATTAAGTTATTCCTAGGAATAGATGTAGGTAAGAATATAAAAATCCCTTATTTTAGGTTCATCTGACCTAGGGGGGGAAAATCACTTTAAACAGAATGTGAAGGTCAGTGAACTTTTGATATATTTGTGAGATGGAAAATAAGAATTCACTCCTATCACCTGAGTCCTCATCTCAAAAATGCCATTTTCTCTACTGACAGAGGCACTAGGAAAACTGAAAGGGAACAAGCAAGGAAATCCATGTAGTCATTTTCTCTCACTTCAAACCTAGTCTATGGTTTGTATAGTTCTTGAAATTTCTTCATTTTATCCACTCAAGATTCTGTATTTCCAACTGTAGTAACTGTGTATTGTTGTCTTTTTCTAGGATCTGTTCATCTTTATCAAACCATGACTAAAGTCCAAATAGGATCGTTCGGTACACATGGGCTATTATATTTTACTATTATATTTTATTTATACCACTGCAATATACAGTCTTTAAATTTTGAGAAGATACTCCAAAGGAGAAGAGCTGAATGGAATACAAGTAAGATCTTTAGCTTTTTGAGGAATCTCTGTAATGACTTACACATTGGTTTATCTTAGTTACCTTCCTCCTGGGCAGGGCAAAAGACCCAACTCCCACAATTTTGGAAAAGGAAAGTTAATTTTAGCTCCCAGTTTGCAGAGGGCTCAGTCTATAGGCAGCAGGAGCATATGACAGGGAGCATGGCAGAGAGGCGTGGGTCAGCCAGGCTGACAGGAAACAGAGAGTGAAGGCCCTACCCAGGGCGGAGGTAAACCCTTATGAGAGCCCATGACTCACCTGTTCCTACAATAACCCCACCTCCCACAGCACATCGGCTCTATGTCCCGCGATCCAACCATCTTTGAAAAACCCTGCCTTTGAGCATGTGAAGCTCTGCAGCAGAGAATCTAGATGTGAATCATAAGAGGCTTCAATTAGTTTGTATTTCTGCCAACAACACAACAGTGCTCCTTTTCTCCACAGCTTTGCCAATACGTCAGCTTTTAGTGATGGCCATTCTTTCTAAAAATGGGATCTCAGTTTTATTTTAATTTTCATTCCACTGTACCCAAATAACTGAATAGTTTTCACGTACTTATTGGTCATTTGTATTTCTTAGAAATAGCTATTCATTTCAGTTTCAGTTGTGCACGTTTTGACTTTGAAGGGGAGGAGTAGATCTATTTATGTATTTGTTTGTTTGTTTATTTTAGAGACAGTGCTCAGGTCAAAAAGTAGCTGACATTTTTTCCTCCTATTCTGTTGGTTGTCTCTTCACTATTTTTATTGTTTCCTTTGCTGTGGAGAAGTTTCATAATTTGGTATGATTACACTCACTGATTCTTGATGTTACTTTTATTCAGTTGAGGTTCTAGTTCTTGCCTGCATCTATGTCTTCAAGATATTTAAGAGTTTTACTCTTGCATGTTAAGGGTTGTAATATTAAAGACCTTTGATCCATTTTTATTTTATTTTACCACATAATTAGTGATAGGGGTCTACACTTATTTTTCTCTGTAGGCAGAACCAACTTCCCCTGCATCTATCTTTTTGTCCAACATGTATTTTTAGCCCCTGCAACAAAGTTCAGATGGTTTAGTTGAGTCTAGAAACATTTTTGCCACCCTATATTCCATTCTCTTGATTCATAGGTCTGTTTTTGTCCCCATATCATACTGTTTTTAATCACTGTAGGTTTGTAACATGACTTGACATCCATGATTGTTGTTCTACCTACTTTTCACTCTTTTGCCCTGGTTTGCTTTTTATATTCTAGGTTGGATCTTGTTTTATATAAATTTTAATACTATTTTTACTAGTACTGTTTTTGCTAATACTGTTTGTATTTTGACTGGGATTCTACAAGATCCATTTACCTTTCTTGCTTATTTTGACTTTGGGGAAGAGCCAGAAGTCTCAAGGTGCCAGATCTGATGAAAAAAGTGAGTGAGGATACATTGTAATGTTTTCCTGAGCCCACCTTTCCACTGGATGGCACTCAACAAGAGCATTCACTGTAGGTTTTTTTATTATTATTATTATCATTATTATACCTCATAAAAATTCTCTTGGAAAAGGACTTCCAGAATTTCTTCAGATAGTGGTAAAAATGGTGGAATAAGCATGCTCAAAGTGAAGTGGAGAATTTTGAGATGCATTAATGACAACAAGTAATAATTTTTAATAGTCATCATATAGTTTCTTCACACTCTTGTAACATGAGTTAAGAGAGATTGCTAATCGTAGTTCCAGTTTAGAATACCAGGGGAGAGGGGAGAGGATGATGATGAGTCAGGTGAAGTCCTTCCTCCGCAAGAGTCCCTCCTAGTAGACAAGCATCTCCTGAGATAGCTACGGCTCTGTATTTCTAACAATAGTTACAATTGAGTGAGCTGTATGTAAAATGTACCAATAAAGAATTCAATTTAAAAAAAAAGTCACTGAAAGGAAACAACTTCATCCCTCTAGGTAAGTTGGAAAAGGCTCTACAGAGTAGTAGCAACTGGGTTTGATATCGATGGGTGATGATTGGAAGTTTTTTAAGTAACTCAGTGGCTCTCAGTCGGGAGCATTTTCACCACTCCTCCCCCAGGAAATGTGTTCTTTGTCACAGCTTGGAGGGTGCTACTAGCACCTTGTGAGCTGAAGCCAGAGACGCTGTAAAACACCCCGGTGCGCACAAGCAGCTTCCACAGCAAAGGAATTATCTGCTCCACAATGTAATTAGTTTTAAGTTTGAGAAACTGAAGTAGAAATATTCAGGAAAGAAATTCCAGAGCAAGGTGAAATGAAAGCCAAGAGTCACGATGAGTTCAGAGTGATGAAAATGTCTTGATGTGGGGAAATTAGACTGAAGGCAGGTGACAACTGATCTGCGAGCGTAAGGATCTGAACATCATCTGTTAGGTGTGGGAAGCTAACAGAGTTCTCTTAAGGTCAAAATTACAAAGAGGGATTCTTGAGTTTGAAATCTTGAATGTGGGATAGTTTTACAAGATTACCAGCCCCTCGGATGTGACTTTAAATATGTGGGGCTACCAAGGATTAATGAAAGTACTGGTCCTCGCAGGAGAGAGACAACCTTAGAGAAAAGTAAGTGCTGGGCAATCAGTGGATTATTAGCATGATAGCTGACTTGTTCCAAAATAATGCAAGGAGACTGATGATGTAGGAAATCCAGGGTCTGGCGTCCCTCTGAGAAAACCTCTTGGATCCTGAGCCAAGCAGAAGCCCTCCTGCAGAACAGCCTTTCCCATCTCCCCTGCATCATTCCCTGTCTCTTGCTGGACATTATGCCAAATCATCTCAGAGGAATTAAATATTTTATAATGAATCAGATACTGGTGACAGATGCCAGATTGACGGCTCTGGAGGAGGAAGCTTGAGATGCTCACGTTCCTCATCCTGAGATGACAAGAAGACTTATGTGTGCTGAAAGATGTATCATCAAGCTGTCCACAGGCACCTCTTTGGCCTCCAGAAAGTGGTTTATAATTAGACACAATCTGGAAGCCTTTTAGAGCCAAAAAATAGTGTGATGTCCCATGAATGTTCTTTCCTAAGTGAAATTTGGTGGAAGTAAATTAGAGCGTGTACTCAAACAACAGCTATAGTTACACTCAAAGGTTGCATTGGGTGTTTTCTCTCTTGCCCTTCCATGTCATCTCTCATTTTTCAGGAGCTGAATTTTGAGTTTAAAAAAATTACAATGATCTATTAACTCACCTGTTCTATTTTGCAGATGAGGGAAATGATGGCTGGAATTAAGTTCATGACTTAGCTACAAATACACAGATTGGCTTTAAAATTGAGACTCATAGTTTTCTTTTCTTTTGTGATTGCTGTTCCATTCACTTCTTCTGAAAGTATCTCCTTAGCCCACATGACAGCTCCTTCCTTCTCACCATCCTGCTCCCCGCAACTATTGATAACAATGCAAGTAACACTGTGGCATGTCTGATCCAATCCTAGCACCTGTTAGATCCTGATTCTGTAGCAAATGTTGGAAGTATCAGTGTCTTCACATTACTGATGAGAGTCCCACAGAGATGAAGATGTCCCAATGGAAAGAGCTAATAAATAAATCTAGAATTCAGGACAAAATCTGTAGAACTTTATGTCATGCAATGCATTCAAGTGTACTTCAAATTTTTCCCCTTTATTCCTCTATCACAATAACTGCCCTACATCTGTAAAGTATCGAGTGGCACTTCAAAGTCAGTGGCAGGAAAACCCAGCTGATTCACTAAATTCTTACCTAAGGGGAGGGTTCTCTACATCTAGTGTTAAGTTTCATGGGAAGAGAGTTCCTTGGGCATTTTATGGTTAATCTTTCTCTTTTAGTTTGGTGAGTGCATTTATCATGAGAAGATATCAGATTTACTCAAACATTTTTCTACATCTACCAAAGTGGTGATATTATGCTGCTTTTCCATATTACATGTTATTATGCATTAAGGGGAGCATATGCATATAAAGTTTATAGGCATATATACTATATGTATTTTTGAACTATCCTTGCATTCTTGAGATTAATCCCACTTGCTTATAATCTATCAGCAAGATGCCACTGAACACCTTTCAGATAAAACTGGACACCTTTTACTTGTATTTTGTTAAATGTTTTTGCAAGAGATATTGTTCTTTCTTTATCCAATGCCTTTGTCTTGCTTCATTGTAAAATAATGTTCTCATAGAATGAGTCTCTCTTCTATTTTTGGTAAGAATTTCAGATGGATTTGGATTAAGTCATTTCTAAACAGAAATGGAATGATTTCTCTGATTATTGAATTTAGCAATAATAATAAGACATAAGCAGCCACCTTTTTCTTTTCTACTTGTGTGTGAACTCATTTGAGGGGTGACAGGTTCTTGTGGGTTCCCTAGTGCCTTAAGTGTCAAAAGGGAAAAGCCTGTCTTAACCAAATATGACCTGTCAGTGAAGGTACACATATCTATTTCCTCTGTTGTTATTTTTTTAATTTTTATTGGTGCGTTTTATTGGTACATTATATACACATCACAGTTACGCTCCACATTGAGAATCTGACACAACTTAATCCTTATTTTTCTCCCACCCCTACCCATCCTACCTCTCCCCCATCCCTATATACACAAGCCTTGTTTCCTTTTTTACCATCAATTTCTTTCCTCATTATTCACCCCTAAACTCCATTACCCTTTGAACATTTACTATCTCACAATATCAATCATGCATTCCAGAAGACATTTAAAACTTCAGTTTCTCATACCAGAGAAAATGTACGATATTTACATATCTGTGACCTATTTATTTCACTTATGGGTATGTCCTGAAGGTACATCCATTTGAAGATAAATGTTTCAATCTCATCATTCTTTATGGTAGAGTAATACTATCTCTTCTGCATTCTGTATAGGTAAACTATTTTATTTCAACCTAGTCATTTTCTTTTCTCTCAAGTTCAACTCTGTAAATGAATGTTCACCTTTATTCTTTGATGTCTTACTCTGCCTAAAATCTAAGTTGAAAAGATTTATTTACTAATGCACTCTATTAAAAACAGAAAATGTGCTTCCCAGGAAGTAACATTGATATAACTAGAGCTAAAGAACTAAAAGTCACCATAGACATTACAAAGGAAAATGTGAGATTAGGAATCTCAACATTTGGATCAGAATCAAAATATGCCACATAATGGCTGGCATATGTAGCCTCAGCTTAACTTCTGTTTTCCACATGTGCTGGCAGTATGAAGTTAAAACAAGATTTTCTACCTTGCTAAGCCTGTTTCCCATCTCTGAAAATGAGAATCAAAGTACTAATTTTCTAAATTGTAAATTGGCTTTCAACACCCTGGAAGGTCTGCTGTAATGCGGTGGACGGTTTGTGACCCAGGTAGGCTAGAAACAGCTGATGGTGTACATTTCTTTCTCACTGCCCTTTGGAGGTATTCTTTCCATGGACATCCGGAGAAATTACACCTGGGCTTTGCCATGAAAGAGCCCTCTGTTACACCTGTATCAGTGCACCTTACCCAGTCACGTTTCCATCTAGCATATATCTGTACAAAAGCTGATACTGCCTCTTACATTCTTAGCTGGAGATTTCCTGGGACAGATTTGCCTCGTGATAGGAAATAAGCAAAAGCAAGAAGACCCATGAAACCCCTGGTCATCTGCTATTATTTTTTTCAAAAAAACAGCATCTGTGATCTAAGCCTCACTCACTTCCCATTTATCTTTTGCCAAGTACAGCTTAAAGAATTACTGCTTTCTTTGTGGGCTTTTTCCAATCAATTCATCTTCTCTAGATATCCATTTTAAGGCCAACAAACCGGTAATTATTATGGTAATTAACAGTTTATAAAATGCTCCTGGAACTTTATTACTTTTATTATCCCCTGTAGTGGTGATTTTATTGTCCAGATTTTTCAGTTAAAAAAAAACTGAGCTACAATAAGTTCCATTTTTCCACCCTCTCCACAGCCACACTGTCCCTCACTTGATGTCCATCCACACTGAAATTTTATGGTCCCCTGGGGCCTCTGTGACTCACCATCAGGCATCAATTATCTACTATTTTCATGTTTCTTCCTCCCCCATCTTCCTTGTCACCTTCCTCTTGGACCCCGAATACATCTTTCTAATGAAACTTTTTTGTTTAGCATGTCATCAAGTTCTTGAAGCCAGAAACTACATCCTCCTTCTTTTGCTAGCATATGTTTTCCTAGTACACCTTATTTACTTCCCAAATGTCCAGTCATCTGTTCCTTAAGCTTGAGTGAAATAAAGGTTAAGCAAAAGTAGATGAGTGAAACACAGAGATACATAGCTATCTATACAAACACACAGATACGCATAGAGATATGCAGACATCAGTATCAACTCATGCATCTACAGACATACACGATCTGTGTATATTTTACATATCTACTTACATTTTGCATGTAGCTGTTATGAATGTAATATTTCACGTAAATAAATAAATAGGGAAAACACTTTGGAAAAGTACCATCATAAATACAGTCCTGTGTTAGACAATTTAAAATCTGAAGAGCTCTTAGCAATTAGTAGGCCATCTCTTCACTTAGCAGTTGGACAAAAGAAACGCAGTGAAGGGACGGATTTGCCTGTTAGTGTCCAGTGAATCTGAATACAACCGAGACAAGAGTGAAGGGAGGTGATGAGCCTTGTGTGTCAATCACTCTTTCCGCTTCCATGACACCGACACACAAGCTTTTGCTCTGACACTTCCTGGAAATATCTCTAACTCAGGTCCTTAAGATTCCAAATGACTTTTTCTTTTTCTGTTACTTTCTGGTAATTCTTGATCCGTGTCAACCTTGCCATTTCCCAAATGAAATTTTAAAATTTCACTGTTTAGAGGGGAAGAATGACCCATTCACCAGGCACCTAATTCAGATGAGGCTTTTCAAAATATGATACTAATAAGGTCTATCCACGTGCTCAAGTTTTGGAACTATTAATGATAAAGAATAAAGTCTATTCAATAAATGCTAAGCATGATTCTGAAAACAATAAAGTGCTTTAATTTTTGCTTAGAGTTTTCTCTTGAAATAAAGATGGAAAATCACTGGAAAGACACATAACTGGGCCATAATTCTTCTTGGGGGAGATTATGCTTGTCAAACTCTGGGTCAGTTTCTCTGCAAATAAGATGTGTCATGCTAGGCTATGAGTCTCTGTTCTCCACACCGATGATCTCAGAGCCCTCAGGAAACTACCCTGTGACACCAGTTTGAGGGGCCGGATAATGAGCAATTTCCTAAATTCAATCATCACGACTACACCGCAGTGTTTCTGTGCCACATCAGTTCTCCACCTTGGGCTTTTTGCTCTTTCAGATGCTTCAGGATTTTGTCATATCATTTCAAGGTCCAAGAATGGACATCAGCTCCAAAGAGGACCGGGGCTAGCAGCCTCCGCAGCGGTGATCCAGAGCTTGCAGATGCGGCCCCAGCAGGGCAGGCAGCAGAGGAATCAGGTGTCCGATGAGCCATCCAGGAAACGCTGATAAAAGGGATGCAAACACGGCTACAGGAAGGAGGCCTCATCGGGAGGAGAGCCACATCTGTGACAAGTGCTGTGTTGACTTCTTGACTCTATCTCAGTTGCTGAAGGTAAGAAAAATTTCGCTAAAAATCTACCAGTTCTCGTCAGGACAAGTACCCTCAGAGGACTTCTCCAGAGCTGTGCAGGGCCACCAGCCACCGAGTCCGGGAGGGAAGGCTGGGAACAAAGGGAGCAGTGGCAGCTCAGGGGGCATGAAGAGCACCTGGGCAGAGTCTGTAGTGCACAGGGAGACAGAGACCGCTCTGCCACCCGCCGCACAGGACATAAACTTAACCCAAAGGCAAAGTGACTGACACTAATGTGACTATGCAGACGCTCTGGGCCACCGGCATGGCCAACAGCATCCTGTGGGTCCTGGAGCAGATCCTGTACCTCACAGAGTAGACCAGCATCCAGGTGAGCATGTGGGCTACACATATCCTCCACCCCGGTATCCCAGGTGCCCATCCCAGGAAGACCCTGGCAGCCCAGGCTCCCACCAAGTGTTGGCCATTATGCTGTGCTCCAGATGTCAAACCCAAACATGAGGCGGTCCTCTACCACAGCAAGTATAAGAACTGTAGCAGAGTTTTAGGAATCAGCAACTCCTAGCAGATCTACCTCCGCTCCCATACTGGAGAGAGACCTTATGTATGCTCCGTCTATGGGCATCGCTTACCAAGCACAACCTCAAAACTCACTTTCACCATCATGGCCAGATGGAAGCAAACCCCAAATATTTGTCGACTTCCAGGACATAGTGGTGGCATCCCCTGTGCAATCACTGTCCCTGTCCCCTGGGATGAATCCAATCTCTTTAGGCCTGCTGCCCAGCAACCTGCAGGCTTGGCCTTCCTCAGAAATTGAGACTGGAGCCACGCTACCTGGGGTGGGCCCTCCCTAACCCCCTGAGGTTTGGTGGCTTCTGGGGAAGCTGGCCCCCTGAACCAGGGTCAGAGAAATCGCAGCAGCTGGTGAAGAACATCAACAAGGCCACCACTGACCCCAGTGACCGTCTCATTTGCCACTGAGACTTAAGCTGCCAGAGCTCCCTCAAGGTGTATTACCCCACACACTCCTGCAAGAGACCATTCCAGTGTAAGATGAGTGACCAAGACTTTTCCACCAAAGGCAACTGGAAGGTACGCCTTAACATCCACCAAGCCAAAGCATCCAAAAAGAACAACATTCCTCCCTCATGTTCCAGAAGTTCACAAACACAGTCATGCTGCAGAAACATAGTTCAATGCACATGGGTAGCCAGATCCCCAACCCAGCCCTGACAGGGACTCACTGTGACTTTACAGGTCTTAAGTCCACCGAAGTCAGTGAGAACATCTTTGCAGATGCCATCTGCCAAGAGATTGTTATAGAAAGTATCTTTATCAATGAAATGTACTCCCATGATACCCCAGCCAGCTCCTGGAAGGTGCCTATTGCTTCCTAGCACTTACATAGCATTGGAAAATCTGAAGTTCTCAATGGTGGCTTCTGAGGATGCCCAAAGAGGACAGGTCCTGCCTCTTTGGGACTGCAGTGCCAAAGCAGCTGAGAGAGGCTCAGAGGAGATCAGGGATTGACCAACAATGACTTCTCACTTGTGAGAGTCTCTGTGACCAGGAGTATCAGAGCTGAAGCCCAGACACCATGGAAACCACGTTCTCCAAGGTACTATCCCAGGCCAATGGCCAAGCAGAAATCATCAGTTCACAATCTCCCAGTACTGGGATCAAACCCGAGAGTTTTGAGAAGAGCAGCACTGTGATTGAAGGTGTAGCAGTCTCCTACCAACGTTCATCACAGAAGAGCCCACCTCTGTCAAAGTTGAAGATCCTGGCACATTTGCAGGATCCTCCATGCTGTTCCCAGGCACAAGGACTCTGTTGGCTGCCTAGCCCAGCCAGCAAGCCAGGCAATGCTTCTGAACACCGTGCAGGAAGAACTTGCCATGGGCCAGAGTGCTGCGTATCTGAGAGGGGATTCACACTGGAGTGGAAGCTTTCATGTGCTTCATATTCAGATGAGTGTTTACCATCGAAGACAGCCTGAAGCTCCCGGCTGGTCCATGGCTCCAATAATAACTTGGCTAGCCGTGGGAGGAAGCTGGCTATTGAGAACACCATGGCTGTGCTAGATACAAATGGAAAGAGAGTGCCAGAAATGTTTCCCGAGACCATCCTGTCACCTTCGGTGGGTGTGTGCCTAGCAGTGTGGAAGCAATATGCCGACATGCTCACCTGGCCATAAAGGCCAGGGATATCTCGATGCTCCAGAGTGGCAGGACCCCCTCCTACTCTGCCTGTGTCCTTGGGGATCAGCTCGTGCTGAATAGTGCCCCCCCACAGTATTGGCTGCTCTCAGTCTGAGGTCAGTGCTGACACAGAAAGATCAGGTGTTACTGACATTGTACACACCAATTCCCCCACTTCCTGGAAAGAAACAAGATCACAATCAGCAAAACTCAAGAGAAGTCGCATGGAAAGAGAAGCAGGTGGGAAGGCGGAGAGAACCCAGGTCTCCTGTGTGCTTTCTTTCTTATGATATGCAAATGATGTTTATGGCTGTGACCCAACCTGGGCTATTCTTACAATTCAGTTGTTGCTATGGTGCTTTGCATGAAAGTCCAAACAAACAAAAATTTAAAAATCTAGAAAATTTAGACCAAAATGAGCAGACTAGATTTTTTTTTTTTTTGAAATTTGGGAAGTGGGTCTTGCAAAGTAGCTTTTTTTATTTGCAACAAACTCTACACTCAGAAACTTTGTACAACATAAAGTGACTGTTTCTAAAGACTATCACCAGCGTCTAGGTGCACCAGTTGGAACCTAGTCAAGCACTATGGGTAAGACAATAACTTTGTCTACTCGTGTGGGTGAAGTACTGTATGCTCCTATGCTTACTCTATGCAGGTAATGGGCAAAGGTCTGCCATTTATTTAGGGGCCAGTTTGATATGGTTTCCCACACCCTTTACCATCTTTTGTTTATTTCTGTTTTATTGAATCTACTTAAAAGAAAAACAAAAAACCAAGATCGCAGAATTAACAAAATTCCTTCCACCTGAGGACCTTCCTTAGATGCCCTCGAGAGGATTAACTTTGGTCCTTAAGGAGCCAGTGGCACGTGGTGCTGTTTAGTTAAATACAGTTCATCAGGAGCCCCCGGCGTGCTAATTGCTCCCCTCTCAGGTGACTCAAGGTCTGCCAGTGCCTGCTCGTCTTGAAGAACTGCATGTTCTCTCCTAAAACTCACAGAGGTTGTGGGCCGGAGGGTTAGCTCAGTGGTTCCGGCGCCTGCCTCGCAAGCGCAAGGTCCTGGGTTCGATCCCCGGAAACCACATACAACGCTGGGCGTGGAGACTCACGCCCACCAGCAATTAACACCGCATACCACAATGCCGGGCGTGGTGGCTCACGCCTGTCATCGCAGCACTCGGGAGGCAGAGACAGGAGGATTGCTGAGTTCGCGGCGGCTTGCCTGGGCACCATAGTGAGCTCAGGGCCAGCCTGAACTACAAAGCGAGACCCTGTCTCCAAAAAGCAAAAAAAAAAAAAAAAAAACTCAGAGAGGTTGTGAGTTCACGTGCTTCTTTTTTTTTCTTTTTAATTTCCTTAGCGTAACTTAAGCCAAGTAATAATGAAGGTTTATTTTTTTCTTGAGTATTGTATGAAGACTATAAAATTGGAACAGATAAATCCTGAGTGTAAAAGCTTTAATTTATCTACCTCATTTAATTTTGATTTCTGTAGCCATAGTCTCCATGTTCCTATTTTATGACCACTGAACCATTCCAGGCATCTTAAACCTAACAGTTGATGTATTGGTGGGGACTACTGGCTGTTCAAGATGTCTTTAATTCCTTTGTTCTAAAGTCTCCCATCATACACATAGTAATATTAAGCAGGTGATGAGACATGGCTCTAACAGTTTAACGACGAAGAAGAAAAAAGACCCCACTACTGGATGGAGAAATTGTTGAAATCCATATTGATATGGCTCAAGACTGTTACTCCAAGTTCTTCATTAGTTTTCACACCTGGCAAAAATATGTTTTTGCCAAGTTATGGTTTTCCTCCTGGCATTGCAAAGGAATATAATAAGAGTTCTTGTTTACATCATGAAATGAATATTGTTATGAGAACACCCCCATAGCTTTCTCACTGTTAAGCAAAAAATGGCTGTGAATATATGATCTATGAAGGACCCCTGTAGTTGTATCTGTTGGTGCTGTCTCTCTGTTAGAAAATAAATTTAGAGTGCTTCGTGCACCATGAATAATAAAGGTTCAAGAATGGAAGAATGTGAATCAACCTTAAAATACATGACAGTCTAACCCTAGTCATGTGATTGCATATTACATAATTCTCTGTCAGGAAGTCACCGCTCTGAAACAAAGTTCTTATGAACAGAAGGGAGGGAAGATGAAAGGGAAAAATAACCAAGGTTTATCATGTATAAGTGCAAATGCCATATGATGAATGTGATCGCTAGTATATCTAAATCATACCAAGAACTTAATTAGTGAAAAAAGAAGCCACTAGACATTTCAGTTAGGTATATTACTGGTTCTGAGATACACCAATCAAATTCATAAAAAATATTATCAAAAGCCTCTCTCCCTTTTATTTGATTGATTGATTCTTGTTTTGGTACCAGGGATCAAACTTGGACCCTTGTGCTTCCAAAGCAGGCGTGGCACCACTTGAGTTAAATCTCTGGCTTCTCTCTCCCATTTTTGACCTGCACCTTTTTGTAAGCATTGATCATCCTAATTCTACCCGCTAGAGTGGCATGAGTTTAAATCAAATCCTTCCTCTCAGTGACAGATCTCAAACATTTGAAGTCAATGTTATCTTCCAACCTTTCAGTACTTCTAAAGCTCCCATCTTACATCCCATTGGCTGACCCAGAGGGTCTGTATATCCATGTCTTTGGTTTGGGTTTCTGAGGAGCAGACCATGAGATGAAGATTAAAGTTCTAGTGGTTTCCTAGGGAAGAAATCTTACTCAGTTTATGAAGAAGTGAAGCAGGGATAGAAAAAGGAATCACAAAGAATGAATTATCATTGTTGCCAGTGAAAACAGACAGCTGAAACTAAATCCTTCCTGTGGAGCTTCGAGGGCACAGTGGAACACGTATCAGTATTATCCTTGAGGAATGGAAACTCATTCACCAGTTCTGTCAGTCATTGCTTGACAGTTATACTTGGGAAATAAAACTTTCTAGAACTTTCAACCAGCTACTAGGTGGGAAGAGCAAAACCTGGCAGCCAGAGATAAACCTCACGATAAGGAAATTTGTGGCTAGAAGTTGCTCAGTGTGTACGAGAATGGTAAGCATGGAAAACATCCAGATGTTGCAAAAACAATGTCTACTACTCCCATTCTTGCTCAGCTGAGGAAACTGACCCCAACATGATTGTAAACTTTGTGGACTACATATATATACTAACACAATAAAAGAGCAAAAGAGAAGACTTAAAGCTATTCTTAATACTGCAATGTAGACCAGCAATCTCCAAGTCCAGTGTGCATTTATTCACCGTCTTCCCTCTGACACATCAGGCGTTGACTGCGGGCATTCTCCAGAGATCACAGAAACTAAGTGCAATGCCCCGTGGAAAAATCCCCCTGCCTACCAAATGAGGTTTGTGTGAAACATTTTAGCAACAAACTCTGAGGTGAAGTTCTTCATTCCCCCGGCTGCCTGCAGCCCAAGGGAAGGTTAGCAGTGAGGGGTGATCGAATTCTGATTTTTCTAGCACTCTTTTATATACTCATTTTGAGCCACTGCATGTCTGGGGATCTTAATGCTCACTCTAAATAAAGTAGAAAGATGCTGGTGTGTCTTCTCTGTGCTCCTACACCCCCAGAGTATCTCTTGAGGAGGAGAGTTTGCGTCTGCTATGCAAACTGAGTACTCCAGAGAGACACACACCAAGAAGCAAGAACGACACTGCACTGGACTTAAGAGGTGAGATTTAACTGTGACAGAGAATTAGGCCAAGAAGTGAAAGGGACTATATGACAGAGTTTTGCCACATGCCGGAGCAGCCCTGGAAAAGGGAATCCAGAGACCTGGTCGTTCCTTCTCCAAGAGTGGCTCTGTCTGACTTCGGGGAGTCCCTGAAAGCATTTCGAAGTCAGTATTCTCGTCTATCCTAGTAGACAACTGAAATGGACCATGTCCTCCTTCCTTCATGCAACTTTCTAGTCATTCTCATTAGACCTGAAAGAGAGGGAAAGAGAAAACAAGGAGGCCTGCGGGGCTAAGGCTCATATAGAGAAAAAACAGAAGAGAAAAACCAAATAGGGAGGAAGATAGAGACGAATCAAGGTCCAATCTGGTAGGGAGAGGCTGAGTGAATTTTGTAGATCACCTTTGGAATCATTCACTCACTGGAAGCTTTGGAATTAGACAGCTGAGAAGACGGGCCCATGTGCTTGAAGAGTCTCCATGAGAAATCGTGTTAGTGAAATTTGCACGCAGTTTGCCACTCTCATGCCTTCTGCTGCCCAGTGGATTATCTTCCAGATGCCAGCATTTCTCATCTCATTTTATTTTGTTTTCAGAAGGAGTCGAGAGCATTGAGACCATCTGTTCCGGTGGTCCCCACTGGATTCCACCCCACCTAGGGGCTTCTTGTGGGAAGGAGGGAGCTGTAGCCTCATAATTTCTCTCCTTGTGCAATAAAACTTTTGGATTTCTAGTGTCACACATGTACTGCACTCTGGTCCCCAGCCAACAGCACCGCCTCCACCCTTCCACCAAGCACACAGCTGGCAACAGTACTGTTTCCATGGTGATAATGAGTGGCAACAGGCAGTAATCAAGAAGGGTCGCTGGAGTCATAAGTCATTAAAGATTGCATTTAAAGGGACACAGCCATATTTAAAAAGATAAAGTACTTTCTTGAATTGCCTCCAGCAGCCCTCGTGTTCCAGAAAACAGTTACCTGGCCTTTTATTTTGCTTGTTTACTTTTTTGTGACTCTTTCCCTTTGAACAGTAGATTTAGATCTATCAGTTTTCCCATCAGGATATCTTAAGCACAGTTATTAGCCACCCGTACACTAAGATTTAGGACACTCTAATAGACAGCCTAGCCAAAAGAGAAGTCCATCACTGTCTCTTGCAGTAATTGAAGTTCCAGTATGATGAGTTCATTGGTTTTGTTCTTTACGTTGGAGTTCCAAATGTCTTACTATAAGTCAGACAGGCTTAAGAAGTTGGCATCCAATGATGTGGTAGGTACATTTCAGAAAAGGAGTGATGGAGTCTTACATTGAATGGATGCTCAGAATACATGTGCTTGAATTTCAACCTTGACCATGACTTTGGGCAAGTTCCTTTATCTTACCAAGCATCAAAGTCTCATCTTAGTACACCAAGCTTGAAAGAGATGCTAATGGCCATCTAGTGCAATATGAACAGTCCTGTAAATAAGGTGACATGTGAAACAAGTATTTAACTGTGGGCTGTGAAGAAATCACTTGCTTTTTCTAAATGATTCATTTTCTACTCCGTGAGATGGGAGAGTGATACCTCCTGGTCTGCCTGATTTCTATGTTGCAAAGTCAAATGAGGAAGCAAAATACATATTTTCACATATGAGCACACATGTAGCTCCATAAATGTTTCCTTTAGCTTCAGCCAGCCCCCAAAGGCTGACCTTGGGTAACCTTTCGAGTGTGAATGTTTCTATCTTTAATGTTAGGTAAGATCATTTAGAAAGCAGGCTCTAAAAACGTGATGGCATTAGGAGCCATTCAACTCTGATTTTGCTGCTGCAGACCTTCCATTTCAGACAGAAACTAGTGTCTCATTAAAGTCCAATCTTCCATGAGGTTAAAAATAAATTCCTCATTTCACCCTGTAATTTACACTTGTATCTTTACTGGTCCTTCTCGGTCTCCAAACCTACTTGTTCTCTAATGATCTTATTGACAGCTGAGATAAAATGAACATGTTAATATGGAACAGACATTCACTTGATCTGGGGAACAAAGGAATTGGCACTGTAATGGATTTACTTTAACAGGTATTCCTCAGGGCAAAACAGACAATTATTTTCGAGATCTTTTTGTGCACTAAGATTTAAACTAAATTGCATCCCATTAATATTTCCTCCTGACTGTTGGTCTCCGTTTTTTAATTAGGTAACAGCTGAGGCAGGGTGCAATTTAGATATACAATGATCCATCTTCTGTATTAAGAGATATTAATAATAATATTAGTGATTAATTATACATGTCACCTCACAGAAGTCCCTGTGCAAGTACAAGTCAGCCTCAGCAAGCTAGGGAATTCAGCTCTGCTTTGTGTCTTAAGGGGGTCTACATAGGGTTTTATCGTCATGATCTAAATCTTATCATTAAATTCTGTCTTTGAAGTATTTGGTAGCTTATTGCAAAAAAGAGGTAAATAAATTATAAACATTTTCATTGCATTGAATTTAGAATTTTAGAGATTTATACTTCATCTGAAAATAGCACTATTAAAGTCTGCATAACATGATTTCTTATGTCACTATAGAAACTTAATTTGCATTCCCTCACTTTAGTAAAGTCTTGAGGTTAAAGGTGGATATATTAATTTGAATCGCTCTTATAATTGTTAAAATTATCAGTATCACCCATGAATTTCCGTTATTTGCATCAATTTGATCTTCTGTTATTCTTACAAGTCTATAGTTACCGAAATGATCTCTTTTTTTTTTTTTTTTTTGCATTTACTTATTACAAATCTCTGGCGGTTAACATGTTTACAGTGTCTGCTTGACAGAGAAAGAAATGTAGAGATTCTTATAAGAGATGTGACATTTCTCTGCTTTCGCATCTCCACACTTTGAGTCTTACCCCTGAGTATTTCACATCTGGTCCACCTGTATTCTCCGGAAGGTAGACAGCAGCTCTCCATCATCATTTAAGCTCTCTTTCTCTGGATACAGCAAGTGATAAAAATGAAAACATACTCCTTAAGCTTTTCACCTTGGCCTTAGGTCCAACCTAGTTTTTCCTTTAACTTTCCATCAATTGACAAGGAAAGAGTTTTTCTGTTTCTGGTCCTGCTGTGGACCTTGGCTTATTTGCTGTTACTCAGCACAAATACAAGTTTTCTCAACCTTGACATCATTGATATTTGAGGCTGAATTATACCTGGTTGTAGCCAGTGGCCCTGTGCATTGTACATGGTATACAGTGTCCTTGGTCTCTACCTACTGAATGCCTTTCCAAAGCATCCCCAGTGGAGAACCACTGAGCTAAAGGAGAGCCAGAGACAAAACGTGGGTAATCTGCACAACTAAAACCAACAGTGAGACCCGCTTCATGGGATAACATGGAATAATCAATGGTTGCTTGGAATTAGAGCTACTTCCTAGAACAACTTGCTTGAAAAATGAATTAAAATCTAGAAAACTTAGAGAAGGCAAGTCAGTAAGATATAAGATAATTAGATTTAAAATTTGAACAAGGAACAATGAAAACAGATGCACACATAAAAGCTGTTGAATCAAGAAATATTTTGACAACAAAAATGGTAAGATCGAGTGAATAATTAGATACAAGGAGAGAGAAATGAGGCATACTTGAGATGACCTTGAGCTTCCTACATCATAATAGGAGTCATTGTGATGGTATAAACTGCACTTAGATTTGAAATCACGCTGCTTTTTTGGAACAACTGTGTAACACAGATCTCATTTACAACATCCCAGATATCCGGAGGACCACATGTGTGTCCTGTTCATCTCCTTGTCCATGCACTTATGTAATACTCAGAATTAAACACAAGTAGTTGTCTTTTATCAAAACCCAAGAATTCTGGTAGTACCTACACGGGATGCAGTTCCTGTAATTCACGTAACAATTTGGAAATTAAAAGATTTTTACCTCCATTTCATAGCTGAGAAAACTGAAAAGCAGAGAAGTCTTCTGAGAAACTTCTCCTATGTGACACAGCAGAACTAAGTCTCAAATGTCAGTGTGTCTGGACCCAAGGCCAATGTTTCTTTCTTTCTGCCACCTTGAGCCTTTAATTTAAAGCTTTCCTGGGTTTTGCATATCTTCTCACTCCCTGCAACCAACCAGATGATCTCTCTACTTCAGGAAGGAAAAAGTAAATAAAAGCAGAGAAGTCTTTCTCTAATCTTTTCCTCTTCCCACTTTCCCTTTTTGTCTCCTTCTTCCTCTTCCTCTCTTTCCTCTTGATTTAGGAATTTGTCTCTTGCACAAAGGGATATTTTGCCCCTTGCTGAAGCACTGGGCAATGACTTAGCAACTGCCTGCAGGCATCTGTGAAATTGAACTGTTCTTACAAGGCCAGGATGTTTGGGATGAATGTCAATGAATCCAAAACATGATCAAACAATGTACCTTTTGCCACCACATATGAGATAAATGATGAGGAGCAAAATTGCTGGGAGCAAAGTTGTGATATGTGATCAAAGCCAGAATGTTAGAAAAATGGTTACACTTGGTTTTCCAGCCACCAATGGGGTTTATTTTCCACATCCCAAACACAGTGCTCAGGACCTATCTGTCTGTTTAGGAACCTCTCAGGGAAGGAGCAACACATAATCAGAGCTGTTATCTTTGTGCTTCATCCAAAACTACAGATAAACACAATCGGGTCTCCATTAGGAATGATCCCTGTGGGAGGAGAGGAATGGGGGGGAGGGGGCTGAGCCATGCCAATCATGTCTGGATAATGAAGAAGTCTGCGCGTCTAGGGACCTCTCAGTATAGCAAGCATAATACTGCCTCAGGTGGTATATCAATCCATGGTGGTCAGCACTTTCAGCCAGAAGAACATAAGGCTTTTTAATGTTGCAAATAAGGATAATTATGGTGATGGAGATGACTGTAATAACAGTGGGATGTGGACATATAACCGAAGGTCTGATCTTTATGGAATTATATACGGGTCAGTCTTTGTAACACAGGCATATGTTCCCTTTAAAGACAGGATTAGAAAGGCAGGCAGACTATCCTAAATTCTAAGAGGGGAGATGTTGAGTACACATTAGTGAATACACATTAGCAGCCAGACGCTCAATGGGTAAAACAGAAGTCTGTTTTCAGTGTCATTGAGTTTGCCTTCAGTCCACATTTCCAACCTTAGAATAGAATTTTGTGAAACAAATTCTTCAGGAATTCCTGAGATAATCTGACCTGCCTCACCCCATTTCTTCCATAAATTTCCTGGGCAAGTTGCTTAAGTTCCTGAGCTAGAGTTTGCTCATGGAGAACAAGGCCTGAAGGAAGAGATTTTCCCAGAGTGGTCACTGGCATAAAATGAGATGACTCATAGAAAACATTTGTTTCTAGCTCTGTGACCTTAAATTAATCATTTTATTCCTCTATATAATTGTTTTTTATGTTTAACATGGAGACAACTGTACCTAAAGATATAAAAAAGAACTTATTTTTTTAGTTTATGGTATGTATTGCACATCATCTTGAATCTTACTCTGTCTTACACTTGCCTGCCAATATGGGAGACTCAGCTGGTAACAAATTCATCTATTGAGAAGGCTGATGCCCAGTACTTTCCCCACAATTTTTAATATGTCAAATTTGGAAAAGAAACTGATGAGTTTCTAATTTTAATATTGGTGACTTTTATCGTTAACTAACTGAAACTTAAGAATTGTCATGAGGATTGAATGAAAGGCTAAGTACATGGTTGAACATCGTTTGGTGTTTCGTCTCTAGCTCCATTTAAACACTTCTTTATTAAAGTATAAAATACTCACAGGAAAATGTAGAGTCTAAAATCTGCAGGTCAGTCAGTACTCCAAATGTATGGATGCAATCCAATACCCTGATCAAGGAACAGGAGGAGCAGCATACTCCAGGAGACTTCTTCCCATCTCAGACACTGTTGCCCAGGAGTAAACATTATCTGAGTTATGAATTTACTATAGCTTGTCTTCAAACCTCCCTTCAAAGCCTCACACAGTCACAGATGGGGCCTTTTCAGAGGCGGCTGGGTTTAGAGCTTGTGATTAATCCCTGGTGTGGTTCAATGCTAGACTCAAGGGCATTAGGATTAAAAGTGTGAGTGCCACCACCCTAAGTAGGCTTGATAAGATAAAAGGGGCAGAAAGATGTTGTTAAGGTCCCTCGGTCCTTTTGCTACCTACTGTCTGCAGCCATGAACTGTTTCTCCTCTACAGTGCCTGTGTTCCAAGCCACCCTGCCTTGGAGCCAGCCAATTAAGGACAGAAAGCTCTACAAACTGTCAACTAAATAAACCTTTCCTCCTTTAACTTTGAGTGTCCAGTATTTTATCTCAGCAATGAGAAAAGTAACTAAGAAAAAAATTATCTGTGAATGTTGCAGGTCTCTGCAGTTTAGATAAGTGTAGTTACACACTACGTGATTTTCAATGCTTGATCCATGGCTAAAAACTATATTTACCAGTGTTATCCATGTTGTTGAATGCAGCTGTGGTCTCCTTATTCTCAATGCTCCACAGCATCCCATTGTGCATTTGGCCATTTCTTCTTCTATTAGAGGGTCATTTATCTTCTCTCCATTCTCAAGTGAAAAGAAGCTGCAAATAACCAACTTGGACATCTACTGCAAGTAGACTTCTAAAGTGGTTGTACCAGTGGTTCACTCCCATCACCATAGTGCCTGGAGTTCTGATGGCTCCTTGACATTATTTATTATCACTGAGCTATTTCATTGGACATCAATGTTTTCAATTTTCATTTCTTAGTCAATGATCATGTTGAACATCGTTTCATACATCCATTAGCCATTCTTATCTCCTCCTGTATGTTACCTGCCATCCTTTCCTTCTTGCCTTTTAAAAGTTACACACAGTTGATATTGGTTACTATTTGTGCAGATTCACCTACATGTTGAAATTTATTTAAAGCCCTCAGATCCATACTAGCACATCTTTGTTATTACTCAAGACGTGTTCAAAGAGGCAAATAACGTGAGTAGCTTCACATACACATTCTCAGCTATGACTGACGGAGGCTTGACCTTCTGAGAGCATTCTCATTCAGTAACAAGAGTTCTTCTTATGGAATACTGAGGGCCACAATTTTTGTGCTTTCATGCTTTTTGTTGGTGAGTTCACTGGTTAAAATGTCCGACAAGCATCAAGCTGAAGTCCCATGCATTGGTTACAGCTCTAGTGATTTGCTATTGTTTGCATAAAAATCAGCTAAACAAGCTAGTGCTAGACACTGAGGTGAGATCTAGAACAACCTCCTTCATTTATGATTCATGAGGTCTTCCTGTCATCATTTGGCAACTTTGTTTCCTCAACAGTAAAACAGACACATCAGGCCCTACCATCTTTCCTCACAAGACTGTTGCTTCTCAGAATCAAGGAGTCCAGGCAGATCTTGTACTTGCACATGCAAAGATGCAAAATAAATAGTAAATAAATAACATGCCCACTGCCAGAGAGAAACAATAGACTTATCAAGCAAAACAGAGGATACCTGCATTTAACTGTAGTAATGAGTGTCAAACATTAAATAAAGTTTCACGGAAAGAGAAAGGATGAATATTCTTTCCATCTAACTAGTACCTGGGACATCAAAAGGTAAGAAGACCAAGAAAGCAGAGTCTAGGTATCAGTGACAATGACAGGTGGCAAGATAATGAGAGCAGTTTTGCCCACTGTTCACTGCACATTAGGCTCGCTTCTTACCCTGTATCATGCTCATGTACAAGAGTGACTTTTATGACTAGGGATGGTGCCATCTGCCTGTCATCCTGGCACTTGGGAGGCTGAGGCAAGAGAATACCATTTGTTCGAATCCCACCTAGACTATATAGTAAATCCATAAATCTTTGTAGCCAGCTACATAGTGAGACCCTGTCTCAAATAAATAGATGACAGATAGATAGATAGATAGATAGATAGATAGATAGATAGATAGATAGATAGATCGTGAAATTTGGATAACAGAATATATCATAGTAGGGTTTTATCACCTTGGCATGGTACTTGGTGCCTGAGAATTTTTGTTGTGCAGCCAGTGTCTCATGCACTGTGAAATATTTAGCATTACCCTTGTCCTCTACCCATTAGACGGCAGTAGTGCCCCTCCCAAACTGTAGCAGGTAAAGTTGCCTCCATTAGTTGCTGCATGTTCTCTGGAGAGGCAAAGTGAACTTCTGCAGAAAGGTCCAACCACATAGCAATTCACACTGTATGTGATAGAGAAGGGCCTTCTGGGTCGATGGGTGTTTGGATGTTTGGTCTTCTGGCCAATCTGGAGATTTCTCTCAGCCTGTTTTTCTAGCTATAAAATGGGAGAAACATTAAAAAATCATTACCCTAAGGGAAAGAAATAAAATGTTTAAATTGCCTGCTTTAGCACAGAGTAGACCACTCTCAGTATTACTTTTATTTAATCTTACAATAAATAACCTATCCGTGAAAAATTATCCTTATTTCTGTTGCTTAGGAGATCAAATTGAGAGCAGAGAGGTTAAATAATTTGCTCAAGGCTGAATTTTTTTCTTCTCAAGGGCAGAGACAAGTGGGGCCTTCCTGGAGTGCTATAACCAATACCCATATTTCAACTGATTGAGGAAGGATTGGCAAGAGGAGAGGGATGTAGGCTGTAAATCAGTCTGGGAAGGTAAGGCACTGTGTGGGTTGATGGCCAATAACTGATGAGATACTTTATGTATAAGCAAGGAGGGAGGCTTTTAATATTTTCATTAGAGAGAAAACT
>PVIC010010692.1:0-42896 GCA_004025085.1 Thryonomys swinderianus
GAGAGAGAGAGAGAGAGAGAAGGAGAGAGAGAGAGAGAGAGAGAGAGAGAGAGAGAGAGCAAGAATAGAGAAATAAATTGGAAACACCAGTGAGAAACAGAACCTATCATCACTGCTTCAGGGAGCTACACTCCACGAAAGCAGCACTAGCTCTTCCCACAGACCACAAAGAACCAGGATGACGTGTTAACTGGCTCTTGAGCTGTGGTTTACACCAGGATGAATGATGCGAGGGTTTGAGTCTGAAGTGTCCCCCCTGCCCCATGTGTCCAAAGCTAGTCTGCAGCACAAGGCCACTGAGGGGACAGAACCTTGGGAGGGGAGCCTGGGCAAAGAAAGCTGAATCATTGAGTGCAGGGCCTTGACTCTAGTCCTTCCCTGCTGCCCTGTGAGCAACTTTGCCTCTCCATGATGTGCTGCCTTGCTATGGGCCCAAAAACAACTCAGCCAACCTCTCAGATCCCCAAGAACCTCCTAGCTTTGAGCCAATGTAAGTCCTTTCTTTTAAGCTGTCTACCTTCGACATGTTGTCACAGCAGTGGAAAGCTGAGTGGCATCAAAGTAGGAAAGGGGCAGCAGGCAGGAAGAAGGGAATGCACAAAGGCTTGAAGTCAGAGGTCACAACACATTAACCCAACAGCAAGGGGCACCCTGTGGCTGGAGCAGACAGGGTACAGTGGGGTGCAGTGGAGTGGAAGTTGCAGCACAGTGGACCAGAGTGGGTCCTGGGAGAACTCCGTAGATCTGATCCTACAATACCAAGCTATGGTTCAATCCTGGCTGTAGGATCCTGATAAATGACTTCAGCAGCCACTTCCAAGAGTTGTGATAGTACACTTTAAACACTTAGTACTGTCCCTGACAATCTTAACCCTCAATAAATATTCCCTGTTGTTTTTAACACTGTCACATGGAGGCTGATCAGAAGCATCATGCAAATAACCTACTCTTCATAAACTCCAATATCTAGCCCCTGCTGAGGCTTTAAATGGTGGAGAGAAATACATTAGGATGCACAGAATCGAAGTTAGATGTCTCCAGCAGCCTGGACTATGGAACATGCCTCACTTGAGGAAATGCGCTGAACTCAAATCCAGGCAGCACCTTTTCCCACCTGTGTGGCCTGAGAGGATGTCTAACCTCTCTGTGCCTTAGTCTCTTTTCCCCTCTACTTTATTTTTTAATCAGTATATGTTTGACAAATATATGTTTAATCAGTATATGTTTATCATATACATATGACAAATACATTCCATGTGAACAACTGACATTGAGACATAAATATATACAGCATATATTAATACTTTTACTTTCTCTTCCCCTTTCCTTCCCTCTCCTCTCATCTCCTTTCATTTCTAGATCCCCTTCCCAACTCTACAGAATCTCTCTTTTCTATTTTTTATTTTTGTGTTAAAACTATTTTACTTTACATTTCTCACATAACAGAAACTGTGAGATAATTAAGCATGTGCGTCTGATTTATCTCACTTAACACTGTGGTCTCAGTGTACATTAATTTTCCTACAAATGATTCAGGTTTATCCCTCTTTATCACAGCATAGTGCTCCACTGTGTATAAATACCACAATTTCTTTATCCATGCATTTACCGATAGACACTCAGGTCATTTCTAGGATTTAGGTATTGTGAGTTATGCTGCTATAAACCTGAATTTGCATGTATCACTGCTATATGTCACTTTAACACCTTCAGAAAGATGCCCAGGTCAGGTATAGCTGGTTCAAAGCCTTGGTCCCTTCACCTATAATCAGTGAGGATAACAGAACCACCCTCCAAAGATGGATGTGAGGAGTAAATCAGATGATCAGGTAAAGTACAAAGCCTGGTTCACAGAGATTGGTCAGTAGAGATTAATCATAATTCCTGTTATCTTCAAATTGTTATTTATTTGAGTAAAACAAGACTATGTTTTCTTTCTCATTTTCTAGAAAGCTCAAGTGGAAGAGTAGAAGCTGTTAGTCATCTTTTGGTAAAAGTACCTTCAATCCTAAGCATCCTTAGTAAAAGCAGAGAGATTTGTCACCAGATAAGAGGCAACTCTCAATACTGAGAATTCCAACTTTTGTTCAATTGTAACATTCTGCCCCCTCCCCATAGTTATTGGAAATTCCAAAGTTAACTGCTTAAAGAGACTTCCTGGTCTGCATTTTGCTTATAGAAGTGGGGAAAAAACATCCTTGGAGTGACAAAAATTCTGGTAGTAGAATTAGCAGAGAGTCACAGGTGTGGGACAGGAAGAGAAAGAGATGAGGCGGGGTCTCCTCCTGGCCTGTGAACTGCTGCCTTTCCCATACACACCTCTGTGAAGTGGCAGCAACCTTATTGCTACTGGGTTTTTCCCTAAGATCTGTACAAAGGGAGGACTATGCAGAACTAGTCTGCTTTCATCCTCCAGGAGCGAATCAATTAGAATACTACTGCTTGCTTACACAAGAATGTCATGCAGCCTGTGCTTTAAGCACCAACAAATACATACATGCTGACTTAAAAATCAATGTGAATGCGGGGCATGTAGCTCAGCTGGCACTGTGCCTGCCTGGCAAGCAGAAGCTCCTGAGTTTGATTCTCAGCACCAGAGGAAAAAGGCAAGAAAGCTCAACTTGAAGTTAAACACTTCCCATTGGAGAGTGGAGGCGATAGAAAGACAGAGGTCTGCGTGCTGCCAACTACTGAATATGCCTTTCTTGAGCAGGAGGCTTCAGATCAGAGCATCACAAAGGTGATGCAATATGAAAGAGCAAGCCCCCCACCCCGTGATGGGGGATGGGGTGGGAGTGGGGGGATAGGGGTGGGGGGCGGAAGGAGGGGAGGAAGCCAGGCTCTCCTGACCCAGGGAGCAAGGAGTTACTTTCTCAGACCTGAGGGAAGGCTCATTCTGCAGAGGGAACGTCCTAGTGGCAGAGAGACAGGTCAGCCTCCGTGACATGGTGCACACACCCACACACCTGTACCCACGCAGACACACACATACACACACATATACAGAGATCAACCATAACCTTACACACACACTCAAACACTTAGGAGACAGAGATCCATACCCATTTACATACACACATGGACACACACAGACACACTTGTCCCTACACCTACCATTCTCATCCACCCACATATAGGTACACTCATACACAGAGACCCGCTCATACATACTCATACACCCACACACATGTACAAAGATACACACTCATCCACAGGCCTATACCCTCCCACACACATGCACACACACACCCATACCTGCATATACATACACACTGACACCCATAGATACCCTTACGCACACACATTCACATATACAGAAACACACCCATCCATACACAGACATCCACTGCCCACAAGTACACACCCCTACACACACACAGACACCCACCCACAAGCACACCTATATACACACAGACACAGTCACTTCCACATGTGGACTCCAACAGATGCAAGTAAAAGGACATAGATCCCCAGCGGCTGGGTCCCAGTGGGGTTCATCTTCCTCCAGACACCCATGTCCTGCGGGTGGCGAGTGGCCCCTTGATATCTCACTGCCAGAATATACTGACTACAGTGAAAATGAGCCCAGGGGAGGTTTCCTGTTCAGGTCCTGAGCAGCTCTGAAACCTCTAGGAGCCAAAGAGTCACAACAGCTGGTAGAATGAACCAGAAGTGACAATAGGGAGTAGTGGAGTTTGTGACAAACCCGAGTCCCTATTGCCTAATGCCCAGTACCAGGGGTGCAGCCAGCTAATATGAACCCAGTGTTCTTCTATCTTTCATTGTTTAAGAAGATAAAGTCATACTTTAATATGAAATCTCCCAATTTTAAAATATTAAGCATTAATTCAAAACTGTCTTAAAACCCTCTTGCAAAAAGCAATCAAATCCCACTTCTAAATAAAGCTATCCCTCTACCCAGTGAGAATGGCAGGGTATGCATGGTCCTCCCAAGACAACTTTCATCTGGAAAGAAACAGGAAGGCCTTTCAGGTTGTACAGCCAGACACCACATTTCCGTGTGTCACTCATCACCAGACCCCAGGTGCCTTTCCATGCCATATCGGTCTGCAGAATGTCCAAAGTGCACCCCAACTCAACACCCAAGTTTCTCAGCTCTGGCCTACACACACCTAGGTGCCTAGGGCTCCCATACCCGGATTTCATCACCCACAGGCTTATCTTCATTCATGTTTATTCACCAAACAGGACAAGAAGAGGAAGGGGTAGGGGGTGACACAAGGGGAAAAAGGGGAGAGGAGGTCCAAGATGGAGATGGAGGGAGGAGGGAGATGGAAAGAGGGGGAAGTGCTCTCCTAGGATCTCCAGATCAATTAGATTTCCCCCCTGGACATTTACTCCTTTTTCAAATAAATATGAGCAGTGAATCCATTTAAAATAAATAAATAAATGGCATTGTGGAAGGGTGTGCATGTGTTGTATACACACAACACATGGGTGTACACAGCTTGATTTCCTGTGTTGAAACTGAGTGCATGTGTGGGGAAAGCCACATGGGAAACAGGAAGGACATATATTTTGGGTGTTACTGAGTGACCCCAAAACCTGAAGACCTAGTTCTGCATCCACTGTACCCTAGGTATGGGCTGGTCCCCTCATCTTCCTGCAATTCTCCTTCCTCCTTGTAAAGTGGGAAGCCTGAGCCTCAAACTCTTAATTTCTAGTCCCTATTGTGAGTTTCTCCAGGAAGCAACATGGTTCTGTTTGCCTGTGCACCCAGCCTCAGCACTGTGCCAGGATGCCACACATGGAGCAAGCTCGTGCTCTGGACACTATAATACCTGAGGAACCAGCGGGAGAGCAGGAGCCTCCCCGGTCAGGAGCTGTGCATTCCTGGGTGTACAACTGAACATCTCTGAATTTCATGCCCATGCAGAGCACTTAATGAGTGCTGCGATGAGCTGGGCAGGTGGCAGAAGCTCGGCAGAGAATAGCTACCACTGTCTGAGCTAAAACATAACATCAAAGTGTTACAAACAGCCGGGCATGGTGGCTTATGCCTGTAATCCCAGCACTCGGGAGGCAGAGACAGGAGGATTGCTGAGTTCAAGGCTTGCCTGGGCACCATAGTGAGCTCAGGGCCAGCCTGAACTGCAAAAGTGAGACCCTGTCTCAAAAAAAAAAAAAATGTTACAAACAAATATCATGTTATGTTGTGCTTTTAAAATGCAAACTGTGACAATATTGAGGACCCCTAGAGGTATATCTACAGGAGGTATGTTCAACTGGGCTCCCCAACATTCACTCCAAGCCTCCCAGGTCACTGGATCCCCCTGGATATTCAGGCTGCAGCCCAGGATTAATCAAAACACAGAAGAGAGACCTAAGACCACTGGGCAGCACAAGGCTCCAGAGGGAGGGGACTTTCCTGGGCAGCTCTGTCACTGCCCTACCCACAAGGACAAATATCTGCCTGACAGTACAAGAAGCTCAAGTACCTTGAACAACTCAGAGGAAGTGTGCTCTGGGAATTTAAAGGCAGAAACAAATATAAAAGTAACTCAGTGAGCTTTTTCTCCCCTCCCCTGCAATTCATGAAACTTCTTAAGGTTGATTTATAAATCCTTATTTTGAAAACCATCTCTCCAATCAGTTCCCATTTCCCTCCTTCCCCCAGGAAGTCGCACTGTGGGGAAGGAAATGAAAGGAGACAGGTTTTGGCTCCCAAAGCCAAACCTTCCTTATCTTTCAGATGGGGCTGATAAGCCTTCCTCCGTTCCCAGAGCTGCCTGAGAATAACATGCGCAATGCATGTAAAGCTCATTACATTGCTGCTATCTACAGGGAGTCTGCTTTTATCAACTTTACTGCCCTCATTTCGAGTACAAGTCATGAGAAATTATGGTGTTTGTTTTCACTACTGTTGCACTCTCAGGTCTTCTGTCAGTGTCTAGTGCATAGTAGGCTTTCCATAAATATTTCTTGATTAAAAAATGACATGTAAACATTGCCGGCTGATGGGTAATAAGTTAAATTAATGAATGGGAAGAAAAAGCAAAGAAAATTGTCTAATGCCAGAAGTTTGGTCATAGTCTGTCACACATTTTTGATGTCAAGAACCAAATCATGTGTTCTCTCCTGGGTGTCCTTACCCCTGAGTGGACATGTTCCTGCAGTTCTTTCTGCCCTGTCTCAAAGAAGGGACAGTATCTCCACATGTGGGCCAACAACCACCATGTAGTTGGTCACAGGGATGTAGCCCTGTACGGGGCAACAATGGTTCTAGCAGCTGAGGAAGGATGGTCTCGATTAGATGGAGCAAGCTCATCAAGAGACACACCAAGGAGCCCATGGAGGGCCTACAAGGGATATGCAGATGTCTGGCCATGGTAGAGGATGCAGTCTCATCCTGAGAGCAATCAAAGTTGGAACCTGTCCTGAGTGATTCTAGCCAAAGGAATGATGCCCTTTCTTGTCTTTAGATCTGCTTTTGGATCTGCACCTGCAGGCTCTGCCCTCAGCTACAGTCCCAATCTTAGATGACCTTGTTTCAGAAACACCCAAGACCAGCAGATTCCACTCCAGCTCAGCTCCAGCATGAGCAAGCTGCAAGCCAGTGCTCATGACGGATGGGATCTTGGCATCTTTGGATTTTCATAGCACTCTGGTCTGGTGGATGGGAGTATCTTTTAGAATAAATTCAGTGGAACAGAATTTTATGGCAGAGTTCACTAGCTTCACACACACACACACACACACACGGGGTCTACTTTCTAGAACCAAAATGTAATTCTTAATAAAGTGATGGCTTCTGGGATGCCAGTGGGTATAGTCTTGCTCTCTGCTGTTTCACAATGTCTTTCACACAGACTCCACTCAGCCATGCGCCTATGCCAAAGTGTACTTAGAAATATGGCTCGGCAGCCCACCTCACCTACTCACTTATTCCCTTCTTCTCCATCTCTCTCCCATAAGGTCTTTCTCTTCTCTTGTCTAAGCTTTTTTTCCAGGGAAAAGAGACTGCTGCCAGGATCAGAAGGAAACCCACTTACAAGGTTACCCTTACCTCAAATAACATCACAACAAGTCCACATGGCATCAAGTAGAATTATTTTCTGGTCTTTTTCTCTCCATCAGAAATGTTATTTCACCAAGATCTCTGTTCATGGCCACAGTAATTGTCCATATGGCAGGGTGCAAAAAGATGTTCTAAATCTAGCACCACCACTCATGGTTGTATTATTTCCCTCCATCTCTTTATCTCTCAAGTGAGTGCCAGTTTGACACCTTTGTCCTAATATCTAGGGGCAGGCAAAGCTAGGTGTCCTGTAGAATTCAGCCAATGAGATGTGCCAAGTTGGCAAAGGCAACAGTGATATTTTCAAACACTGGCTGGCACATGGAGGATGATGTGGTACTGTCTATGGGGAAAACATACACTCAAGAACACACACACATGCAAATGCAGACACCCACAGGGGTTGGTTTTAATCTCAACTTGAATACTTCCTGGCTTAAGTAATCCTGAGCCTTTTGGGGTGTCTGCTTCACCTTCTGTCAAATGGGGTTCAACTGTCAACATTAAATGAAACGACACGGGTGAATGTACCTACCAGTTAGTAGACTCAAACTTGCTGTTTTCTCTGGCAGCTCTGCCAATGATCTGATGTGCTCCTGACCTCTAAGTCTGAGTGTCATGGGCAGCTCTCTGTGATGTCCCAACACATCTGGAAAGACTCCATCTTCTTCCCCCTTCTGTGCTCCCTGTGCCACTGACAGGAATGCCTTCCACCTAGTTACCTGTGCCAGGAGCCAACTTGCACGCTGCCCTCTCCTTTGCCAAAACCTCTAGAATCTGCCTCCACTTTTGGAATGATGCCCTGTCTCCATCCTTGCTTGTTCCCTTAACTCACTCCAGGCCACTACTTATATACAATAGGTTTTTGTTTGTTTGTTTTTTTGTTGTTGTTGTTTTTTGTGAGACAGGGTCTCACTTTGTGATTCAGGCTGGCCCTGAGCTCACTATGTAGCCCAGGCAAGCCTCAAACTCAGCAATCCTCCTGTCTCTGCCTCCCGAGTGCTGGGATTACAGGCGTGAGCCACCACACCCAGCTGTACAATAGTTTTATAACTACTCTGTATGGGTCTACTCTTGTCCCCATCTAATCCATTCTGCAACCCCACAACTAGAGCAACTTTCTAAAACTTCACCCCCTTGCTTGACAATCCCCAGTGGCATGTGACTGCTGTCCATGTTCCCCACAGTCTGTCCACTTGCCTGGCTGATAGAGCTCTTCCCTGCCTGACATTCCCCCTTCTCCTTGACTCCTGCCTTTGGCCAAAGGACCAGACCAGGCCAATGAATGTCTCTTTGTGTCCTGAATGTCCCTTCAGAGCCCCTGTCTGTCTGCCATTCTTCAACTTTGTCCCCTCACTGCAATTCTTTATACAGTAACCAAAGTGCATGAGTAATCTGACATGCAGAAGTTGGCCTAGACTGGCAGGAGCACGTGCACTGTGTCCCCAAGAGCCTTCTCTGTGCTTACTCTGAAACCTTGTTCTCACAATGTGATAGAAGCCTGCAGCAGAGAGGTAGTCATCAGGTGGCCTTTCCTCCTGCCTGTGCTTTCTTCCACCCTGCACAAGCAGCTGAGCAGAAAGCAAAACAGCCTTTGAAATCAAAAGTTGTTGCAACTTCCCCCAAGGCAATTTTCTGCTATAAACCTGAAGTTTTCGACCACAACTCCTGGACCTCACATGACCTTGCCTGGGGTAGGACGAACTCTTCTCTGGCAGCTTGCTATCAAAATGGATTCCTGGTCTAAGCCAGAAATGGTGCAGCTGCCAGAGGGGCTCTGGTGTAGGAGGGGAGCACAAGCAGGTGATGGGCCCCACTCTACCTCCTCTGCCTCACGAGCTCTGCGGTGTCTTGTCTTATCCAACATGCATTTAATGACCCAGCCCTGAGCAGAAGTGAGACCCTGCTGTTTCTGGCTCAGTATTGTCACCATTTACTCCCTCCCTGGCTTTTGCTTGAACTAAGTCCCTCTGGAAACTTTTCCCTGGCATCCTCCTCTCACAAGCCAGCCTTGTGCATGCCACATCTCTGAACCAGCAAGAGGAGCTCACTCTTACTCTGCCCTCCGTGGAGCTCCCCAGCCCCCCACACCTCTGCCCTGCACCCTTCTCCAGCAGTAGGTTCCCAAAGAGAACTGCACCTGCAGTGTCCAGGTATCTTAGCTGGGGCTGCTGTAACAGAAAACCACGGATTGGGCTGGTTTTATACAGTGGACACTGAGTTCAGGAAGTCCAAGGTAAGGTGTCTTAGCTTGGGCAGTCCTCAGTGAGGACTCTCCTGTCTTATCTTCAGAGGGTCTCGCAGCTCTCCCCTTTCCCTGTCCCCACGCTTATATCCAAACAAGACCACAACACTGATGATTGGTAAATGCTTGAATAAGCTGACACTCAAGGGTTTGTCTAGAGATGGCAGATGCTGTTCACGTCTGTGAACCTCATTCTTGTTATCTGATGGGAGCCTGCAGAAAAGTGGGAGATAGCCCACCTGTACCCTCTCTCCAATGGGGGCTTCCAGTGCTCCTGTGGGATAGTACCGGCACCACCACATCTGAACCTAATCACGTCCTGCAGGCCCTGTCTCCCAGCACCTTCAGATTGGGTGGTAGGCCTTTAACTTACAAATGTGGGGAGAGTCAAGCATTCACTCCATATAACTGGGCAAGTCACTCAATCTCTCTGAGATCCACTTTCTTCTGATATAAAATAAAAAGGAATTTCCTACAAAGTCACCCACCAATGTGGTAAATTAATACACATAAAATGTATGTAGCTGACAGGTAATAATAACATAATAATCAGGTAATAATTAGTATGCTAGTGGTGATGTTAAACCAAAGGTACAGAGTGGGCACTCAGGAGCTTTCTGTTGAACAGACGAGTGTACAAATGCTCTGCCCTTTGTCCCAAAGGGGAAGCTGGAGGCAGATCTACAAAAGCTGCTTCACTTCAGCCTCCACAGCAAGCTGATGTGGACAAATCGCTCCACCAAGTTCACCTTCCAAGGAGCGCTGCCCGCAGCCTTGGTTCTGGAGACACCCAATCCTTCCTGGCTGAGCTGCCAACCAGTTTAGAGAAAGGAATCACTGTCCAGGTAATCCTGTCCAAAGTAGGAGCCATGGGATACATGCACATATTCAGTGGAGTATCATTCAGCCATAAAGAACAATTTGTGTCACTGGGTGCATGAACATGAATAGAACTGGAGACCACGAGGCTAAGCAAAAAAGCCAGTCTTATAAAATTAAAACTTATACTTCTCTCATGTAAACAATGTAAAGGTAGGAAAGGAGCGGGGAGGGCATGAGGAGGAACAGGAGAGCTAAAAGGTAATTTTGTAGTGGTAAGAAGGGAACCTGAGAGAAGGGGAGGAAAGAAAGAAGGTGCTAATAGGGACAAAGACAAACAAAATATGTTACAGTGTGCCAGAATTCTCTCATTACTTTCGTTACTTAATGCTGCTATGTGCTGATTTAAAAAGCAGGAGCAAAGCCTCACACCTCGCCCCATCAACTGGAGGCCCCTCTTCCACACCCATCCACACAGTCAACAGAAGTACTTTCATCTCTTTCATGGCTGTGTGGGAAAGGCTCGTACAGGCAGCATGATGCTGGGAGCTGAAGAGTCCTAGTGCTCCTGCAGGGATCGGATGGCAAGGAAGGCAGGCAGAGAGCTCATGGTGCTCCAGCAGGTGCCTCACACAGAAGAAAGAACTCCACACGGCAGTGGGAGCGGAAGTGCAGGGATGGATGGTGGATGCCATCCACGAGGTAGAGACCTGATTAATGCCTGTGACCGACTAGAAGTAACTATGAAGAGGATCGATGGCATAACCAATACTGGTATCTAATGGGAATGACTCCATGAGTTGAGCAAAAGCATCATTGAAACAGGAAGAAAGAAGCAGGAAGTGCCAACCCTACTCGGAGTATCTCACCCAGGAGAGACAAGAGGACATAAGCAGAGCAAGAGCCCAGAGCGGGGTCTCTCCACACCCCCATCACAGACACTGCACAGATCCTATTCGTAACAGACTGACAGTGCTGTGAGCTGGGCTCAGAAGACACATAAAAAGGAGGCAGCGTGGAGGAACTGTGTCCCTTAAAGAGACGGCATCTCTCTAGGACAGATATTCCCTGCTGGCTGTGGGCTCAACTCAGGAGTTTAGTGAGTATAAAATGTCAGCGCTCCACGCAGCCATCATAAGGCTGAGAACACACAAGGGGCACAGTGGGCTCAGTCCTTAACAAAATGTAAAAGTAAATTATAAAGCATGGAAATTAAAATTATAAAGATATAATTAAATATGTAAACTAAATCAGTAAAATAAATTTAAATGTATAACAGTAAAACCCACCTGACTAGGTGAAAACCTTGGGAAGGAGTTCAGCTTCACAGAAAAGTCCCTATTCTAGTCTTTTCAAAACCTAATTGGCTATCTTTATGTAGCATAGGGTAGCCTTTCAATTAAATGAGCACCTACAATGTGCCAGGCCTGGGACCTTCTCGGGCCTTTCTGTGGAGTGGGAAGCAAGTGCCATGGAGATGACATTATATGGAGCCCACAAAACGAACTTCACTCTCTGAGTTAAAATCATCCAGTGAGATATTAATACTCACCAGATCCCACACCCGGTGCTGACCACCAGAAGAGCGGATATGTACTGGACACCTACTGTGTGCAATGCTTCGTGCTAAGCACTGGACATAAATGAACTCGTTTATCGTCATGACACCTTAGTGAGATATGTACTATTATCAGCCTTGTTTTAGAGATGACAAAATGAAAGCACAGAATTTCCATAAATTTTCTCCAAGACAGTCAGCCAAAAGTTCCCAGAAGGAGGTTTCAAACTCAAGCAATACAGCCCCAGAGCTCTGGGTGAATGTGGGAACCATGATGCCAGGTTTAAAGCCAAGGAACACAGGTGTCCCAAGAGAGGGAACACACCTGTGTCCTATACCCCTCTTGTGCTGCTGCACATCCACAATACTCACTAGGGATGTGGTGACACGCAGGGGACATCAAATTATGCCAGGAATCACCTCGAAAGACTTGCCTGGGCTGGGCACAGTGATCTCTGCCTATAATCCCAGCATTAAGGGAGGCTGAGACAGGAGGACTGCAAGTTCAATCCCTTCTCAAACAACGTGGCAACTTGGTGAGACCTTATCTCAAAATAAAAAGGACCAGGGAAGTCCTTCAGGGCAAAGGCTCTGGGTTCAATTCCCAGTACTGCACCCCCAAAATAGACTCGCCCAAGGAACAAAAGCTTGAAGCAAAGCTCATCCATCACTTTGGTTTCATGGCTCTGCAGACAGTACAGCATCTACTGCCCTGTGAAGCTCATGAGCAGGTTGAGCCATCCTGGGGAAGACAAGGATATGGTGCTTGTTTAAGCACAGGATCCTTCTTATCCTTCTCCAAAGGCATTCTATCCTCAGCTGAATGGGTTGTGAGGCTTCAGCATGACAGCAGCCTAGGCATAGTGTGCCCACCCATCCCAGAGAGAGAGAGGACCACAGCCACTGTGGTGGAGCCATGGATCATTCTTGAGTCCATCAGGAAGCCAGCACCACACCCAGGCTAGGAAGGGCCCAGGCTGCTCAGCCCACACAGGCAGAACACAGATAGGAGAGACCAGGATCCAGCTAGGAAGGTTGCACCCTCACCCCAGTGTGCAGGGCTGCTCTGACAGAACCCCTTCACCACACTCTGGCCAATGGCTCCTCACCTGGGACCAGCAGGTGTTGCCTTCCGTGGCCTCTGGGTTATGATGCTCAGCTGGCCAAACACTAGTTCTTCATGGAAGACCTCCCTGCTTGTATTTTTATTGTTATGTAAAACTTATTATATCTTAATCTTGATGTCACAGTTCTTCAGCTTCTATAAAACTATAAGCTTTTATACTTGAAAAAATTTCCCAAACTTGTGTTTACCGAGGCAAGATGCTTCAGGCCCTGAGCCTGGTGTCTGGCCTTTCACTGGGTGAACTTAAACAGATAAAGCTTCCTTCTCCTCTCCTTCCTCAAAGTTTATCTTCCTTCCTCCTAGTCCCTGGACTCTGTTGCCCACAAGCCTCAGATCCAAAGGCAGCCAGAACCCACCTCTGCATCCCTCCCTTTGTGTTTTCATGGCATTTTGTCTGTGGTGCTGTCAGAAACAGAAAGTAGGTGCGACCTATCTCTTTCACCATGCACAAAACTAAATTCACAATGGATATGAGACTTAAACATTAAAACAGAAACAATAAGCCTGCTGGAAAACAGGTTAGGTAAAACTATTGGAGACACTGGCTTAGGCAGAGACTTTATGAATAAAACCTCTATAACACAAGAACTAGCAGAAAGAATTAACAAATGGGATCTCATCCTTCTGAAAAGCTTCTGCACAGCAAAAGAAGTCACTGGCACTGCTAAAAGACAACCAACAACATGGGAAAAAATCTTTACTAGCTGTTTATCAGACAAAGGGCTATTATCTACAATATATAAAGAACTCAAACAGATCAGCCTCCCCAAGTTTAAAGACCCAATTCAAAAATGAGCATCTGGCCAGGCGTGGTGGTGCATGCCTGTAATCCCAGCACTCAGGAGGCAGAGGCAGGAGGATTGCTGAGTTCGAGGCTTGCCTGGGCTCCATAGTGTGCTCAGGGCCACCCTGAACTACAAAGTGAGACCTTGTCTCAAAAAAAAAAAAATGGGCATCTGAAATGAACAGACACTTCTCAAAGGCAGAAGTTAAAGCAGCCAAGAAGCATACAAAGAAATGTTCAACATCACTGGTCATTCGAGAGATGCAGATGAAAACAACACTGAGATTCCATCTTACTTCACAAAGAATGGCCACGATTACAAAATCAACCAACAATAAATGCTGGTGAGGCTGTGGGGAGAAAGGAACCCTTCTCCACTGTTGGTGGGATTGTAGACTTGTGCAACCATTGTGGAGATCTGTGTGGAGATTTCTCAGAAAACTAGGACTAGGGTTCCCATTTGACCCTGCTATCTCCCTGCTAGGAATATACCCAAAAGAATTTAAAAACTCACATTGGAAAGACAGATGTACACCCTTGTTCATAGCAGCTCAGTTTGTGATAGCTCAATCTTGGAAACAACCCAAATGTCCATCAACTGGAGAGTGGATAAAGAAGATGTGGTTTTTTATGAAATGGAGTATTATTCTGCCATAAAGAATGACAAGATTGATTCATTTATGTGCAAATGGATACACCTGGAGGACACATTCATAAGTGAGATAAATAGATCACAGATAGGCAAATAGCGGATCTTTTCTTTAATATGAGCACCTGTAGATGCAAATGAGCTCTAGAAAGTATGGGTTTTTGTAGAATGGGAAGTTTCCAAAGGAAATTTGGTGTGGGAATGTAATGAGAGGAAGGAATAAATATGATTCTGAAAGAAAATAAGAGCATGTATACAGGGGGTGGGGAGGTGTGGGTGGGCAGGGATATAGATAAAAATGAGAATTAACTTGTGTCATATTTTGGTACAAATTCCCCGATGTTATGTGTGATTGTGAGATGTATATAAATTGTACCAATAAAGAATTAAAAGAAAAAAAGTAGGTGCAGTCCTGCAATCCCAGAACTCTGGGAGGCTGAAGCAGGAGAATGACACATTTTATTCCTGCCTCAGCAATTTGGCAAGACTCTACCTCAAAATTTTAAAGCCAGTTGGGGTTGTAGCTCAGTGCTAAGGCCCTGGGTTCAATCTCCAGAGCCTAGCTAATTAAGTAACTAACTAAACAAAGATAAGGCATGTAAGGCCCAAAGATACTAAAAAACACTTGCCCAAGGTCATGTGTTCTATCTGTGCTAAGAGCAGAGTTTTAAACCCAAATTTTAAGAGGTTATATTAGAACACAGTTAGAGATTTCACACTTCCCTATTTCAAAATATACTGCAAAGCACCAGTAATCAACATAACGTGGTCCCAGCATTTAATCTAGCAAGTTGCATGGGTCCAAAATCTGGAGAGTGCTCTTAGGTACTGGGATGCATAGGAATGGGGTTCTTCTAAAGCGGAGCAGTACACAGTTTGCTTAACTGTATGGGTCAGGCCCAGATGTGGGAAGCTGCTTCTGTTAAGCTATGCACGCAGTGAGGGGTCACTCAAGAAGCCTAAGGAGCACATGTGTGTGTGCTGCCCATTGGCTGCTCCTGATCTTACTGAAGAGATAAGATACACTTAGAACACGAGGGTGGAGGCAGCTACCGGAACAGTGTCTGCTTCCATTCCTTTAATGGAGTACAAAGCTTCCCGGCTCTCACCATAGGTGCAGAAGGACAGGCAGCTTCAAGGCAGTTTTCCCTCCACATTGTGCTGCCATCAGGTCTGTTTAGCACAGTTCTCCACCCACTGTCATCCTTTCTCCCCTCATTTCTGCACCAGCACGAGGGGCACTTGTCCCTTACCCACATCTTTTCCACCCACGGAGCAGTTTCACAACAAGGGAACCTGCACACTTCATGCGGCTGCAGGCACCTGCCCTCCACAGAAGGTCTGGGGTCAGTGCTGAATCTGAAGACCAGGGCTCCGCTCGGGAATGACTGAGGAAGGTGGTCAACTGCACCCCAGTCCTGCCCATGGCTGAGACTCCTGCTGCTGTGTGGTCTCTACCAGATTCACGTCCTCTTGACTGCTTGACACTACCCTTCCCTGCTCCAGGCGGCCCCTCCACTCTGCCTGCCCTGCAAAGCCCTGCCCACCACTCCTCACCTGCCTGCGGTGACCATAGTCATGCTATGGTATGCTGAGGAGCAATCCTGTGTCACCACCCTGCTTAAAATTCTACATGAATTCCCACTCCCTGCAGTAAGGATCATAGACTTGAGGTTAAACAGATAACAGAAAGGAATGTAGAGGTGTGAGTGCACGTGTGCATGTGTGTGTATGCATGTGTGTGTGGTACAATGTGGCTACAATGCTACATACCCTAGAGGTGACCCTTGCCACACTCACATGCTCTGTTTGCACAGGAAAAAGGAAGGAAGATTCTCTACTTCCACAATTGCATTATCTCTCTTACTCTTCTCAAATCAGACACACTTCCCACTCCAGCTTATCTTCCTCCTTTTGTTTTTGATAGAGACATAAAGAAATATTATGCTATCCTTTTTTTTAACTCTAAGGCAAACAAAGATATGAGTGATGATGAAAGAGAACTACTACTCAGATCAGATCAGGTGCATGCTGGGAAGGCAGTGGCATGGCAGGCTGCAGAGTGTGGCCCCCAAGGAAGGGAGGAGTCATGCAGATTGAACACCAGCTGGTAGGGATTTAACAGGAATACTGATGCAACACTGTGCCAAACTTTCTGAGTTTTCTAAGAAAAATTAGGTATCTGGATTTTAAGACATCCCCAGATGAGACACTGGGAAATGGATTCATTTTTAAAAACTTGAGTCCAGTCTGAACAAGAGATGTGCAACCTCTATGCAGACTCTGGCTTCCACTTTATGACCACTGATCCAAGGTCCAGGAGGTTGTCCACCCTCACCTTGCAGCATGACCCTGCACTCCACATGTCATGAGGCCCTCCATGCGAGAACACCCCTTGGGCATGCTGCAACTCCTCTTTCCACCTGGAAAGCCTGCTCCTCTGAAGGAAGGCCTGCATATCACCTCCATGGGGAAGATTTCCCGGCTTCCTTGCCAGTTCTCTGTGCTTCTCTCACGCTCCTGAGCTCCCTGAACATGACATTAGAAGCCCACATTGACACTATATGTATTAACTTCTGTGTCTCTTAGTTGTATATGAATGTCTCAAAGATGAGAGCTCTGATAGACTGATTCCTGTATTTCCTCTGCTCACAAAGCAGCTTGCTGCAGAACGGGGCTGCATGGGTGATGGGTGAAGGGACTGTGTGATCAGATTCCTTCCAGTGCCGTAATGCAGAGTCCAGACATGCTGGCCATAGGTTCCTAGAAGTTACCAAGCTCATTCCATTGCTATCACCGTTGCACTTGTTTTTCTCCTACTTCTTTCTCCTTCCCATGAGACCAGCTCCTTCCCATGGTACAGACTTCAGCTCTGAGGAAACCTCCTCAGAAAGCCTTCCTCAACCGTGTTGGCCACTCAATCATGACCACAACTAAGCCAATCATGATTGCATTACTGTACATTTAATCATCCCTAAATTGCCTTGGGTAGTTGGATGTACTTGCTTATTTTATACTTCATATCTGGCTTCATTGGAAAGCATCATGAAGGCACTGGTATAACCCTGGGCCCACCTTTGTGTCTGGCCCATATTGATGCTGAATACACATGAAAAAAAACATCAAACTGATCAGTTACAAAAAAAAAATAATCGGTTAGTAAATGACTGGAAACTATTTCTCTGTTGCCTTCACTGCCTTTGCAGCAGAAAAACAACACTAGGGTAAGAAATTGCCTTTCCTTATTAATAATTCTTCTAGGAAGATGTATGCTATGATTTTTTCAGAGCCTTGGACTCAGAGTAAACTTGTTTATTTGAGGCTAGAACTCATTTCTTGTGATCACCAAGGTACCTGGGAAAAACCTGTTGACATTGCTAAACATAAGTTTCCTCATCTCTGAAATAAAAATAATAACAATAATATAGTCTCATAAAGCACTTCTGAGAATCAAACGAGATTGTCATGCATGAAAAACACATTGGAACATTGTCTCCTGCAAGCTGAAAGTCAACTCCAAAACACCATCTCCAGGGGACTCAGTCCAGTCAACCAGCGGGTCCATTGGCCACTCCCACTATTACACTTGAACAGGGGGACAGGATATCAAACCTCCTTTTCTCACAAAGGCACTTCCCTTTTTGAATCTCTGCAAGCCTTCACCCCTGGGAAAGCACAGAGGGCTGCACACTGGTAATAAAGGACACATCACACACTCTGCTCTTCATTGAACTTTGCAAAAGGTCCAGGTTTGCCATCTGTGGAGTATGGGAGCATGTCATCCACACCCAGTGCCAGTCTCCTCGGGAACAACCCACACTGGGACAGCTACCCTGACAGACCTGCTTCCACCAGGCAGTACTGTCTCCCGAGCCACCACACTGTCAAGCATGATCCCCCTCGGAGGTTAAGTCATCATAGAACCAAATCTTCTTCGTGAGCCAACATATGTCAACATGGCATTTTGCTAAGAAAACTCATAAAGAGGATTGCCGGCTGCAATACGCCACTCACTCTATACTATCGTCAGTCTAATTGTTTCCAGAAGCAAACAATTAAACAGTTTATGAGAAAAACTCTATCTGTGATTGTGGGGCCCCTGCACAGCTGCTTCCTAAGTGAGCCAGGCAGAGACTAGCTGGTGCAGATATTAAAGTACAGTATGTATTTAGCAATATGGCACCTAAATGCATCATCACAGACCTATTGGGGAAATAAACAACATTCAAGCATATTTTCAGAAGACAAATACTCAATACTTCATTTAATGTATGGTTTGCTGTTAGTGGTTAATCTAAGACAATGAAGAGAGAGCTGCGATTCACGTAGCTAGTGAGGAAATGCAGAATTGATTGCACGAATGATGGAGGGTTTTTAACGAGTTCAATTCCCAAGCTAGCAATGGCCTTTGTCACTCTTTTTCTCCTTTTAAATTTGCCTATAATCCATTCAGACAAATCCTTTTATCACGTTGATCTTCTCTCCTCATTATGATCAATGTGATTAATTACTAAACTTTTCCCTCATCCTTGCACAATTTTCACATCTCATTTTTCATGAATAAAATGGCCTTTCTTGTCCAAGTATACATATCTGCATCCCTGTGAAGCATTTCCTTTTATGACTCCAGGTTATTAATAATAGTTTTCAATTGGCCTCTTCGGCTGGCCATTTGCAATTGCAAAATTTATGTAAATCTAGCAGAGCAATGCTGGAGAAGAGCCCAACACCTTGATTCAATAATTAGTTGCCATAATTAGTAACTGTGACCCCAGAGTCTTTCATGAAACTCCTTTTTCTGTGACATATTTACTCATTGAATATATAGAATGGGGAAGTCCCTTTCTGGTCCAAACTCTACCTGTATTTCCAAAGCTAGTCTAAATCATTCCCTGGTTTGGAAGGCTTCCGACAGTTCCGGATTTAATCTTAGGATGAAAAAAGAAAAGAAAAGAAAATGAAAGCAGCAGGGCAGATTTAAAACTTACTAGTCACAGAGACACAGTGGGAAAGCCATTTTTTTTAACCAATCTAATGCATAATAACTTTGAGACTTCTTTTCATCCATCCTAGTCTGGGATCGCTTCTGACTGCAGCAATACCCAACTTTTCTCATTGTACCTTCCAGCCAACAGCCTAATCCTCATTTCCCACAAATATGACCACTGTGTGCAAGCCAAGTAGCAGTGGAGAACATGAAAGGCAATTAGATTTAAATCTAGTCCTGCTTACTCCCCACAGGTCCTTTCTTCCCTACTCAGATACTCCTTAGAGTAGTAACAAATATGATTCCCTTTAGCACAGTATGAAGCAGGAAAGAAATGCAGATCCATCCGTTAGCACTATTCAGCTACGTGATGACATTTCAAACTCCTGAAAAGGGACTCTAAACACAGATTACTAACAAAAACCCTGAGTGCTTTGTAATTATTTATATGTCATTCCTACATAATCAATGTCACCCCAGCACTCCCAGAGCTTAATTCTTTGGTTTGTGAAAAGTTCTCTGGCATTCTGTGAGTCAAATGACAAGGATCCTGAGCTCAGCCTCTGCCACCTACTGCCTTTTCCAGTGATGGCCACGGAGAAAGAGCATTTCCGTGATTGGGAGGGATGCAGGGAAAGTGAATAAAGATGCACACACACACACCCAAGTACAGATACACACACAAGCCATCTACATTCTTCCAGGAGAAATACCTCTTAAAATGGAGAAACAAGCAGCAGCCATGAGCCAACACAAACCCGGCTCTGGCCAGCACCTGTGGTGTCACGGGTCTCAGCACGACAGACACCAGAGCTGCGCAGTTCTCAGCATCCTGCATCAGTTCTTTACAAGCCCATCAGGACATCAAGTGGCAGCTTCTCGGCTCCTCCTTAGCAGCAGTCCCTCCACACAACGGGGACTCCCTGCAAATTAACATTCCTCCCTCCTGCCTGCCCTGCCCTCAAGTTCTCAAACATAACAACAATCTAAATGAAATAATGAGGGAGACTCATTCTAATGCTGAGGAGGGAAGGTTTACTGCTAAGGCACCAAAGAGAACTTAATTGGATCTGCTGGAAAGAGAGAAGTAGGAGGGAAAAGGGGGAAAGGAGAGAGAAGTGACAGAGTGCAGTGTTGAAGATGGGGTGGCTCACGCAGCGTGTGTGCATGTACACACACACACACACACACACCACAAAAATAAATAGGAACCTGAATACTGATAGGAGAGAAGTCGTGTAGGTATGAATGTAAATACCTTCCAAGATGCCAAAGGACTGGGTTCATACAACAAACCCCTTGAGTGGTTCATACTAAGAGTCTCTTGAGAGCTACACACATGAGAGGGAGCAAAGAATGGCTGCCAGTGTCCAAACACAAAGGTACCAGCACATAGGAACAGCATGTGTGGTAGCTCCAGAACATAGCTGGAAAGCCTATGATATTTCCTCCATGAAAAATGGTTCTAGGTCCTCTCAAGTTGAATCCAGTTGAGCTAGTGACATCTTTCATTGCTAAAATACAAAACCACGATGTGCACATCTAAGGCTAGGTCATAAAGGATCATGTGGCTTCTGTCCCTGTCACAAGAACATCCATCCTCAGAGCTCTGAACAGCTATGAGAGATGCCTGTGTGGAGGCGGCACACTGTGAGGAAGCCCAGCCACAAGGAGACCCCGCAAGTAGGGCTCCAGCCACCATCCTGGCTGGCCCAGCTTCTGCATCCTATGAGCCTGGGCTCAAAGCATGCGAACTAACGCAGTACTAGCCATTGAGTTCTCCCATCCAGAGCCCCAGACACTGTGGAACAGAGACATCAACTTTGCCATAAACCACTCCATTCCTTCCCACACAGTCTGTGAATGTGGTAAAATTGCACCTGTGTTTTGGCACGAAGTATGGGTACATGTTTTAAACACTGCTTCTTCAGTGAGTTATCACTTTCTCCATTATCAACCTAATTTTATCACCTGGAAAATGGAACTAAGAATAATACCTGCCTCACAGGGCTCTGTGAAAAGACACCCAAGTGACATAATCATAACTGCAACCAACCAACATATACGTACAGCTTGCTATGCTTTGGGACATGTAACATATATCACATAATTTAATTGACTCAACAATCTCATGAGGGAGAGTCATTGGCCTCTTACAAATGAGAAACAGAGGCAGAGAGAACAGGAGCCTGACCTGATGCACAGAGGAACAGGCAGATTATGAATTTAAAAACAAAACAATTTTTCTTCAGCTTCTTAATTATTCTAAAATAAATCTGCCTACAGGTGAGAAAGACTATAAAGTAGTACCCTCCACACATTTAAGCTTTCAAACATTTCACTGCTGCTGTTTCTGACTTCACCAATTAATAAACACAGACTAGGGAAGACCAGACTGAATTTTCCTGCCTCTCTGCTTGAGCACCTATAGGTGAGCTCCAGAGCAGCCTGTGCACCCCTCATAATCCCCCAGCTCTCAGAAACAGGAAGAATATTCATATTGTATATTTCACATGCCAAAAAGATTTCAATTTCACGCTGTACTGAATCTTAGAAATGCTCCCTTTAATCCTGTTTTTATTCTACACCAGTATAGAAACTTTAATATTTCCTAATGGAGTGTACATTTATTCATTCCTACCAATCTAATGGCAATTTATGAGAAGTCAGGCAATAGCCAGTAAGATAAGCTTGAAGCTTTGGTTCCAAAAGTTCAATCAGTTAACCTAGGACAGCAATCACTCTTCCTGAATGAATAATGATGTGGAATAATATTTGGATGGAGATAAACCCTTTTTGCATAGAAAATTGCATTATCATGTACAGTATCTCAGCTGGATATGTAAGTTTACCAATAAGGATATTGCTTCATGCATTTTTATCATGGAGCTTTTGATTCTGAGATTTCCAGAGGATTCTGCATGGAGGGAGGAATCCTTAATGTCTGTATAATGTATGATGCTCTCTGAGTGTGGCGTGGGGGTAGGGTGGGAAGGCAGGATCAGGGATCTGTAGCTTCTGCAAAGCTGCCACCACACTTTCCCAGGGGCCCTTTGTTCCACTTAGCAAGGGGGAGAGCCAGCCACTCACCCAGAGACCGAGTTCTTTAAAGAAACAGCCCTGGAAATAACCATCATGTCAATTTCAGCTAATGGGGCACAGTATGGGATCATTTTAAAGTAGGGAGGGAGCAGCATGCAACCATTAAAAAAGAAATGCTTATGCCATATGCGACCATGCCCACCCAAGCACAGCCAGGAACCAGCAGCATTGGCGAGAGCCTGATAGATCCACCCACAGACCATGAGTATGACCTCCTACTGCCAGGTCTCAGAAACCATTAGGGAAGGATAATTATAAATGACATTAGGAAGAAAATCATGTAACCCCAATAGACCAAGTGGAGCTTTAAAGATTTTTAATGGCATGAGGAAGAAACTTAATTTCTAAATTCTACAAGTCCCTTTCACAGATGCAGCTGCCTGAACCTTCCACACAGGAAACCTGCTTGCCAGCTGAGAGCATCCTCTCAAACTCAGGAGGGGGAAAACTGGAAAAAGCCCTCTCCCCTCCCATGACTACTCATAGTATAGATGAGTTGGCTCTGACAAGATTCCTACTACAAACTACCTACATTGGCCCTCCAATGAGGAGACATCCATACCTGGATATGAAGGTTGCTGCCAATTCCCATAAGAGCCTACTGGTGTCCACTAGAAGTCAGATGCCATAGCTAAGCCCACCCGCACTGGTATTGGGAGATTCAAGCTTGAGTCCTGGATCTGTCACTCATTTCTTCCTCACACATCACTTTCCTCCTTTGCAAAATAGGAGCAAAAATAACATGTGCCTGATGAGAGTTGTGAGGTTTTAGTGCAAAAGAAATGGCAAGACCATGCACATCTCTGCTCCAGTGAAGGTGGAAGTTGCTTCTTGATTCTGAAATATTAATGCTTTGCCACCCTGGGCTGGAAGTCCTGAGCTATCAGGAGCCCCTCATGGAACAAACCCAGTGGCTTGACTAGCAAGCAGGACAGGAGCTCAGTGCTGGCCTGGGTGCTGTCCACAACTGTTGGTGCTGAATACAGCAACCCTCCCTGCTTTCTGAAATAGTGCTCAAGACTATGGGACTGCTACCTCTGCAGCCTCAACCTACCAAAAAGACTGTATAGGAAAAAGAGTAACCATCAAAATCAAGTGATAATGAAGAAGGTATTTTCCATGCCAACCCTCAAATTTTTCTCTTCTTTCTGATTAACTGAAGACTAACAATGACTTTTGACCCACAGATTGGTGCCCTCCTTGGTTGCTATATATAGTTCCCTTATTCTAGCTACTTATAACCCTTCCCCCTCTCCCAATACCTGAGATTCATTTTCATCTCCATTCTTTCCTACACACTGACTGCTTTACTTGGAACACTAAAATCTTGTTCTTTGTCCACAAATTCCTTCAAGGTCCAAATGACAAATCATTTGCTGATCCCCTCAGCTGCATTCCCTTGCTGACCCATAGCATTTTATAACATTATACCATTTAAACACCACTCTGTGCTCAATTAACTCACTTGAAAATATTTTCAAGTACTGCCATTTAAACAGGTATTGGGAATTCAATGACAAGCAAATACAGGCACTGCTTTAAGTTCATCTCTACGGGAGCAGACTTAAAGGAAGCTGAGAATCAATAGATAAATCCATGGGAAAACAGTGGCATATGGGACAAGCACCTGCTATACAATGGGGAAGGCTGAAGAGTGATTTCCAGTAGAGAAGAATCTCCACTAAAACCTGCAGATGACTTAATCAAGAGAATACGAAGGAGAAAACTGTACACGCTACACACAGGCTCTCGAATGTTTTGCCAAACATTCTAATGATGAATTGTCCTAGGATGCTATGTATCCCAGGTAAAAATAATGTCATATGAAGGGATGGTTAAGACAAGGAAAATGTTTTCACCTAAAACACATATATTGTTGAATCTCAAATTTTAATGATATACAAAAGAATGCACACTCTGGCTCTTGTGTAAAGTTCTAAACAATGTAAGAATAATATGACATGAGGCACATTTCTAGGACCCCTGAGGAGGGGAGGAGAAGGAAAACGGACACAGTGGGGCATGCCAGGGTTAAACAATGTTCTATCCCTTGGTGGATGTGGCAGGTACATGACTGTGAACATTCATCAGACTCATTAAAGTCAAAATCACTTGCATTTTGTGAATTTTGTTGAATGTAAACTAGGCTTCAGTTGAACTGACTTAAGAGACAGTGATACTATATTTAACTTATATAAAAATCTAAAACATAGTCCAAGTTTCTGCATCTTGAGTAAATACCTCTTGTGAATCTGACAGGGACAAATTGAAAACAATTGTTTGAGAAATGCCATTTCATTGATCACTGACTTCGTTATTCTCAGGAAAGTGTCTAGTGGTGTGATAAATGACCCAATCTCATTCAAAGAATTATCACTCATAAATACATGGCCAAGAATGTCAGTCGGCCAACTCCATGATAACTCTCTCCCTCATCCTTAGTAACAGAATCCTTATTTTTATTCAAATACACAGTCCCTCTGCCAGAAGACCCTTTCCCAGACTCTCTTGCAGCTAGATAGGCCATATGTTTAAGGCTTGGCCAATGACAAATGTTTTTCAGCACTTCCAGAAAAAAATAAAATAAAAACTGCTTTATAATGAAAGAGTGTTTCCTTTGCATTTTATTTCTAACTTAGAACACGAGTGAATGGCGGGAGCCCCAGAAGTCATCTTAAACTGTAAGGCAAAATGTTAAAAGTGGCATCTATTAAAGACTCTGATGAGCATGAAGGAAGTAGAAATCATGGTAGACCCTCCTTAACTCTGGACTTCATTAATGTTAAAGAGAGGGGAAAAAACTGTCTTATTGTAGCCACTGTTATCTGGGATATTTTTGCTACATCAATGAGATGTAACGTTAACTCACACATGCATTGTATTAATTTTGTATTTCCTACCAAACTACTTTGGTTATCAAGTACAGCAAATCAAACTTTAGTTAAACTTCTAGACCCATTAAAAAATGAATGTACAAAAAATCTGGGCAAAATCAGTACAAATTTAAAAGGTATGCTTCTTTGGTGTCTTTGTGGACCACAAGACCCACAGTCAACCTTGTCATAGAGGTGATTGTTAAAATGGATGCAATGTTGGGTGACAGCAGTAACTGAAAAGGTAAGGTTCCTCAGAAGCTTCGTAGACATGATCTGGATACTGAATTAATGTTTGAACACTTCTTTTGAAAAAGGAGAGTGAAAAGTGAGGTGGTGCAGAAAGAGTAGAAAATGAGTGGGGAAGATGTCAACTGAAGAACATAAACTAGAGAAGGGAACCCTGGTATGGGCAGATGCTGATGATGGGAAATAGTTGAAAGCCATTAGACTGTGAATCTATCAGACAGATTCATTCAACACTACAAGAACAATAAGATGTGAGAATTAGGAGGAGTCAATCTAAGAAGATCCATTAAAAAATGCTGCCTTACAAGATATTGACTTATTTGACATGCTGATTAATTAATTGATTTACACCTCAACTAGTTCTCAAAATAAATTCTAACATTTTAAAGTGATTATATGATAGCACTGTTCTGAGTGCTTTATATGTATAATTCATTTGATTCATACACCTCCCTCACTGGTACTATTATTATCCCTATTTTTATGGATGAGCAAACTGAGAAAAAAAAGGTTAAATAATTTGCCCAAGGTTGCACAAATAAGAGGTTCAATGCAAAGCTAAGATTGAAAAGCAGGCCCTTTAGTCACCACTGGCCATGGGCAGCCACAACTGACCACCCAGTACCTCACTACCTAACCCTGGTGGCAGCCTGTACTGCTTCTCATGGAAGCCCTGCTCCTGGAGCAGATCTCCAAGGCTAACCAACTGGAATGCCGAAATGGCACCTGGGTAGTATGAACCTGCATGATACCTCCAGTAATCTGCAGCTTTTTGGAAACTTAGTGGGATTCTGGTTCCCAGAGCAGTTGGCATGCTGGGTTTTTAACACTCAGAATTTGAGGCGAATGTAACATAATAGACAGGAGCCAGAGACATGCCTTAGAAATCAGAGGCACACATTTGTCACAATGGTCCAGGGTGGAGATAAAGAATATAAAATCAACCCTTGGATGCATGACAACTGAAGTCACAAAGTGATCATATTGGAGAAGGTAAGAAGCATACAGTGAGGACAGAAGATGCCGAAACTAAAACCATGAACCATACACTGCAGAGGGGAAGGAAAGCAGGGACAGCTGAAGAGAAAAGTCACTCAGTGCTGCAGAGGAAGGTGTGAGACTTTAAAAGGCTAAGTGATCAACAGGGTTTGTGCTATTGTCATGTTGTAACGTAGCAGTTAAAACATAAATTTTACTTAAGTTTTTTAAAAAATAAGTGTTAGAGACCTCTGTTGCTTTTGCTTTCTCTGAATCTACTTACTTTGATTCCTGATATTTCCTCTGGCAATCACACCTCTCTGTCACAGTCTCCTGGGGAAGTTCACCACACTCCCATGGATTGCAGACTGCCCATACTTTAAACCTGACCCACAACCATGGCCTGTGCCACAGAGTGGACTTAGGGCCCAAACGGATCCAATGAGAACTAACACTGAAGTTCCAGCTGAAATTGTTAGAAAAGAGATTTTCTCTTTACCACCCAAGGAATCTAAGGAAGATAAACCCACAGAGTTTCTGGGGACCATCTCTGCCACTTGGCCTTAAGACATCACCCATATGAAGGAAACCAGAGGCAGCAGCCTGGTTTTGGGAGGGGTAGGAGGCAGCGTTTGCACAAGTATGTCGGCGGGTTCCTGTCATTCGCACAGAGAGGCTGGGCAATCTCCCGTCAGCACTCTGAGAGCCACCTCACAACAGCACCTGTGTGTGTGCCCGGGTTTTGCATGACATCATAAACTCCCGGAGCAGTGTGTCTCCTCCTCTTGCAGCACCTGGCAGAGACCAGGCATATTCACAACAAAAACAAATCTCCCTGAATTCATTTGAATCAATTAAATGAAATAATACAAGCAAGAGTTTTTTATAAGCTCCAGAGCATTCTTTACCATTATTTTGCAGATGGTATAGTAGTCTCCCTTTATTTTTAAAACTTCCTGATTCTGAAGTTCAAACAAGTTTAATGAGAAAAAGTACTCTCAAACTACTTTGTTGAGCTACATATACTCCTAACAACCCACTGTTTCCCACCCCCACCTTTCTTGTTTTTCCCCTGAAAGCATCCTTTAAGAAAATGCAGTGCTGGTACTTAAAATCAAATCTTGGCAAGGTAAATGTACTTTTATATACAAAAGCAAAACAAAACAAAAAAGGACTGAGGAGTACATCATTTAAAGCAATAAAAAAAAAACAATTTATGATCCGTCTCTGATTTTCAGATGCAAAATAGGACAGAAAAATGTCTGCATATAATGAATTTTGCAACATTTGCTGAAGTCCTACATGGGAAGGAAAGAAGACAAATGATTCCAAAATAGAAATCCCTTCAACTCCAACACTTTCTGCAAAAGTAAAGTACATTCACACACCCTAACTTTATGTAGTATAATCAAAAATGCAATAGTGATAGATTCTACAGAGAAACTAAAAATGAAAGGCCTCAAAACGAGAAACTCTTGTATATCTTTCAATTGTACTTATTCCCACACTCTTCTTTTGGATCTCAGCAAACAGATTAAAAAGGAAATAATGGGAGAAAACCCAATCCATGAAGACCCTGGGTTTTGGAGAGCCAAGAAAGTACGAAGGTCTGTCTGTCTTCCCTTGTTTGTTTCATGTTTCCATGGTTTCCATCACCCACTACAACACTGGAAAGTTTCCTCTTCAGGACAGAAACTTCAGCTAGAAAACCTGCTTGCTACTCACACCTCTGATTTTTCTTGTGCCCCTCCCACCAGGCTAACAGCATACTAAAAGGAGGCCCAGCTAAAGAAAGAAGGTTACTGAGGACATGAACTTGAGGTGCACAGCGTGTCCCCAACTCCTTGCCTACCTTTGGCTCTTCCCACATTCTCTGCTTCCTCACTACCAGTAGGCAAGGGGCTCCACCACCCCCTCCAACAAACCAGCCAAAAACAGATGAAACCTCTGAGACTCTCAGCCAAAATGAACCTTTTCTCCTTATGAGCTGCACAAGTCAGGTATTTTTGTCTCAGAGACAAAAAAGCTAATACATCACCTAAGCCTGTTCAGAGCTGGTAAACATTTATATTAAAGACATAGGCAGAAATGTACCCTTGCCCTCAAAGTAATCCTGAGCACTGGTTAAACAGTCTTTCTGGGTCTCAACTCCACCTGACTGAAGGAAGCATTCAAGAGATGCTGTTTCTTTAATCACTTCAATCACAGAAATGCCAATGCCAAATAGCATCTTTCTCATGTAATCAAAAGGAATGGATGTCCTTCAATAACCAACACCATAATCTCCCCAACCTGTTATATCCCACACAGACAGAGATACACAGGGAGTCTTGCTCCATGAGGAGCTTTTCAGGAACAGCTAGCTAAGGACACTGCCCACTGAATTCGCTTGAACTCTGATGAGAAATGTCACTGCTCCTTAGAAAACAGAGGCGGGAAGCATAGTCACGATGAGAGCTGACCAATGGCCAGTCTTTGGAGTTTTGTTGTTTTTTTAAAGCAACTCAAAAGGGGACAAAGAAAATAGGTGGCCGGAAGTTGCCTCCTAACTGGAGGGTTAAAGATAACACCATGTGATTCTAAGTGTTCATTCATTCATGCAATAAATGTTTATTAAGGGCAAAGCTCTTTTCTGCCATCTGAGGATACAGCAGGAAACATGGTATCTGGAAAAAATATGTATTTATATAGAGAGTCAAAAATTAATGAAGTACTCTGATAAACCAGCAAGATACTATTGAGCTGTGACGAGTGCTGGGCAGGGAGTAACAAGTGGTGGGACAGAGAAGACCTTGGAGAGGAGTCAGCTTTCTGACACTTAAATTGCATGTGTGGTGAATGAGCAAAAAGAATGAAGTGCTGGCAAAGCCAATGCAAAGCCACTGGGGTCCAGGTTGTCTCAAAGGGTACTGGCACAGGAGTGCGGTGACTGACTGTGTGGGTCTGTCCCAAGAACCACAGGGTATTTCCCAGACCTTGGTCCCACCCATCTGTCATCTATAGCGATCCTTCCCGACCCACACAACAGCCAAAAGTGCCCCCACTCAATTCTCAAGAGGAAAAGCAACAATTTCCCATCCAAGAACAGCCAGAAGGGCTGGGACTGAGTGGAATGGCACTTGCCCAACAGACAGGGTCACTGAGATCAATCCCCAGTGCTGCAAAGAACAAAACAGAGTGGGGAGAACAATGACTAATGAGGAAGAGAACCAGGGCAAAGGCCCATGTTAGGGACAAGCTTGTAGCACTCAGTGAAGAGAGAAAGGCTACCAGATCCAACAAGTTGAGATGGGCAGAGATATGTACGAGCTGAGTTCACTGGCACAGATGACAGGCCTTGGTACACAGAGTCCCATGCTGTCAGCCTGGGAAGAGTGACAAGATATGAACAGTCATGGACCCACCATTGTCCTGACACATTTGCTGTGGTATCAGGGCCCAGCACACAACCAGGTGAGCAGACTGCCCTGGTGCTCTGATCAGCAAAGAAGGACAAGGATTGGGGGAAGATCAAACTGCCTTACTTCTTCAGTTCTAAACCGCATGTTTTTGTCACCATTCAGCCTAACTGAAATTAGTCTCCTAATCCCTGCCAGCCAGGTCGTCAAAACGCACGTCAAACTGAGGGCAACGAAACAGCATGCTCCAGGAAGTGCTGGACAGTGGGAGGAGCCACGCACACCTGTGATCCCAGTGCTGCGAAAGACACAGACAGGATGCTCCCGAGTTGGAGCCCAGCCAAGACAACGCAGGGACTCCACCAGACCCTGTCTCCAGTTTTTTAAAGTCTGCAGATGTAGCTCAGTGCACAGGCCCTGAGTTCAATCCCCAGTTACCGCAGGAATGAAAGAAAGATGAAAGGAAGAAGGGGGAAAGGGAGAAGGAGGGCAAGAGGAAGAATGAAAGGGAGAAGGAAAGAAAGAATAGGAGGAAGGGAGGCCAGGAAGGAGGAAATGAAGGAAAAAGGCGGAAGGTGGGGGATGAGGAGAGGGGAGTGGGAGTGGGAGGGAGGCAGGCAGACGGGCTTTAAGAGCAACAATCTTGAGGGGACAAAGGATAATTGGACAGGGCAAAGGGACAGACACTGGTCCAGACTTCGGAAATCGTAGTATTACTGCAACCAATTCTTTTTACCTTGTGTATGAATGAACGAGAGTGATAGAAGATAAACACCTAAGGGCAACAAGGCTTTTTCAAGGAATACAAAATATAAAAGTCCAAATGTAAAAGTAGTGGTGATTTAATTACCCATGTTTTATTCTTGGCGATCACAAGAATCAGGGTGCATCGAGGATTCGAGGATGCACTAGGATTTTCTAAGCATCCAGTGAGTGCCAGGAGCTTCCTGTGTGCTACACGACACAGTCTTCACAGCAGTACTCTCAAAACCCACCTTCCAGACACAAAAAGGTGGCATCATATAACATAGTTTGTTTTCTCAGTTAAATGGATCACATCCAGGATTCAAAAGCAAAGGTCACTCTGCAGGGGCATCACAACACAGACAGGTCATACTCTCAAAAAATATCCTTCCCACATTGTTTCCGGTCTTCCTTCCAAATAACTTCACCATTATGCCTTGGAAAATGCCTTTAGGGCTTTGCTTAGACAACAAGGGAAGGCAACTCTGAGGCATGAGATGAAAACCTAATGCAGGACAGACACAGGGTGGGGCTGGAGGATCGAAGAAAACCACTGCAAAATGAAATAGAAGTTAACAATCAAATACATTAAACTGTTACAAGATCGCAGACAAAGAATTTGCTCCACAATACCCCAGTCTCTGCCTAGCATTCATATTACTTCTTCCACCTTTATCCTCTAGTACCTGTAGTCTGAGGCAGGCTGACACCACCCACTAGCTCCTGGGAGGGCAGGGTACCCAGGTAGAGTCAAAGAGGAATCAGCCTCAGAGCTTCCTCTCTTCTGCCCTGTAAAAGCAAATCTGGACCTACACAGGCCACCCCGTGAAGGAGGCCTACCTAAGAACAAAGTCAATGCAGAGCAGAGCAATGAATTAGAAAGAGATGGGTCCTTCTAGTTTCAAGGCCCTGAATCCAGCTCATCTTGAAATCTCTGGATGATGCTTAACTTCCAGGTTAGCAGAGCAAGCAAATTCTTTCCTGGGGAAGGATAGTGATGTCTTATGGAACAGGCAGATTTGTGATTTATACATACACCAGTAGTATGTATACATACATACTACTCTGTCCTCTGGCATGAACACCTAAATCCCCATAGAGAGACCATATTAGTTTCATACCCAAGCACTGAAGACAATGTCTTCTATTAGGAAGCAAGGGGCTGGTGGCTAAGCTCTTGAATGCATGGCCTCATGACTCATCCTACAGAATCAGTTACATGAAGCCAGGCTTTCCAAACTAAACCTGCTTAAGCCTGGTATGTGACCCCATCTCCAGGGAGAGAGCATGAGAAAAATATACCACTGGGCCTGTGCAGCCTTTGGTCCCTCTACCCACATCCAAATAAAGGCAGAAATTCCCTATCAGGTTCCCCTTCAGTGTCCAGCACTCTCTTTTTCTTAAAGGCTTCTTCTGGGATACAACTGGGTCTCATAGGATGGGTCTCCTGAATGCACTAGCTCCCCTTGCCCATAACTCACTAGCTCACAACTCATACAGTGAGTGCCATGCAGTCAGACACACCTGCTGTGACTGTCTCCTTGACTGTGGTCTGAGTGGGCCCCTATGCCATAAATCCCTAGTAACACCCGAGCACTTTATACAGTCCCTGGAACAGAAGTCATGGTAAATATTAACTGGATAATAGATATTATTAGCTGTCTGGCTGATGGCAGACAGCACTGGAGAAGCAAGTCAGGAGGGCCAGTTTCTGGTCCCAGCTTGGCCTCAAGTATACCTGCTCACATTTGTGCTGTGGCCTCTCCCCAACAAGTGAGTAGGTAACAGGCAAACTTGTGATTTCAGACTTGAGATCTGAGATCAAAGCTGTGGTCCCTGAACAGATGGGTGCACCTGGCATGTGCTATGATTGTATCTGTTTATGACCATATGAGACTTGGCCAATTTCATATAAACATTCAGATTTTCTGACTTTTCTTAAAAAATGGATGTTCTGATATACTGAATGACATTGTGCATGGCCCCAGGAAAAGTAAGAGCTGTCCCTCGGGGTAAGGCCCACCTTTCCACTGACTCCAGCCCGCACTGCCCAGTGTGGCCCCTACCTGGAGGCCAAGCATCATGTGCTATCTATGATCACATGGGCCCAGCTCTTTCCCTTTAGGAGATATTTACAAAGGAAGATGAGAACAGCCACAGATTCACCAATCTATACACAATGCACATTTCTAGGTAGAAGTGAAGTCAGTCTGCATATGGTTTGTATCATATTCTGGCATCACATAGTAATTCAGATGTGCCAAGTACCACCCTAAGTACACTACAGTGACTAAGCCAATCCAACCCTCACAACAATCCTGGGAGATGGGGGCCATGAGTATGCATGCTTTTTAAAAGAGGATACAGAGGCACAGAGTAATTTCTCCAAAAGCACACAGCTGGTAACCAGCCAAGTGGGAGTGGAGCCCTGGCAGTGCCACACACCCAGCACAGGCCATGCAACGTGCTTCTGAGCTGAAGGATGCTAGACAAACCCAGGCTGGTCTGTGGTTCTCATGTGTGTACTAATCTTCTCTGATTCCCCACCATTTTCCAAGCAGAAAGAAAATTGAGATTCAGGGATAAGGGACTTTTGGTCGCCGAAATTCAGGTAGCAAATTTGAGACAGGACACAGACCAGCAAGTGAATTGTCTTCTATGCCATCATTTTTAATTCTCTAAACTCTCCTGGATGTAAACACTTATATGTTACTTCCTCCAGAATCAGGAGAACTAAGATGGCAACAGAGCAGCACTCACTCGTGCTGCCTCCTGACTGGACCTGATGCAGAGGCAGACTGGGCCCCACATGTGGGCACAGAGCACGTCCAGGGAGGCTCAGGCACAGAAGTCTCCTGGCAGGCAGCTGCCTCCCAGAAAACTACTGCACCCTCTGCTGAGATGCCTGAAAGAGGAGACAACACCACCAGTTTTCCCATAATACAAGAATGTCTTAGTAAGATATATACACCTCTCTCTTGATAATCTCTCAAGTATATCTCCTATTCTTGCCATTTCCCCCACCCTGGTGGGAGACAAAGCCTTGGAAAAGTTTCTAGAAACCTACATGGAATGAATCTCAAAGGTTGACTTACTGGAAAGGCACTTTCTGGCCATGAATCTTCAGGGTAGGTATAGAGATCTTCAGAAGCACCTGACTAGGTGAGCATTTTACACGTGCGTACCATGAGCCTGGCACAGCTCCATAAGCCTTACATGTTCTATCCTACTAATCAAAACAGGCATGCCATGAACCAGGACTACTGATACCCTCAAACAACAAAAAATGCAAGTCAAAACTTGGTTTAGGGGGTGCACATCTTTAATCCCAGCTACTTGGAAGGCTAAGGCAGGAGGATTAAAAGTTTCTGGTCAGCTTGGGCAACTTAGCAAGACACTGTCTCAAAATAAAAAATAAAAAGGCTCTATATGGAAGCTCATCAGCAAAGCATTTGCCTGGCATGTATGAAGCTGTGGGTTCAATGCCCAGGACCACCCCCAACACACACACAGAGAAATCTGAGTACATTGTTCAAGTTCCCCCAGCCAGGAAGAGGCAAGATCAACAATGAAAACCCAAAACTTCCAAAACTTCACACTATACCGCCTCCTTCCAGAAATCTAATTGGGCCCCACTGAAGTGGTGGGATGCTTTTCAGTAGTGTGGTGTTAAATCAGTGAAGACTACACAATATGATTATTGACAAGTACCCTTTCCTATGGCTTCTTCAGGATGTGGAGGAGTCTACAGGGTCAGCTAGTTTCAGACCATCCAATGTGGCATCCACAACACTGGCTGAAGGTCAGCAGATGTCACTGTGAATCGCTAGAAAAGGAAAAACGCTCGTTGCTCTACAGTGCTTGTTAGCATGAAAATAATCATGTGCATCCTATTGTTTAGTGGCAGAGTTGCAGAGGTCAGTCCAAGAGCTGGCTGGCCACTGTGACTCACCAAACGAGCCAGTCAAGAGGGGAATATCAATTCATCTGAGCAAATATATCAACAGAATTCATCCAACATAAAAGTACAGCTGTGTACAAAACCCCCTAAAAGTACTACCCACTTCACAATTATTCCTCTTGCTCATCTTGTACCCAGGGATTGGGAGGCTACAAAGAGTTTAAGAAAAAGAGGAAAAAAGGAGAAAAACATTCTGTTTTCAATATTTGTTTTGCAACTGGAGCTGTAGCTCAATGGTAGAGTGCTTGCCTAGCATGTATAATGTCCTGGGTCCCACCCCCAGAACCATGAATACATTTGCATGCACAATCTTGTATTGAAAGCTGTAGGTCTCCAAAATGGAAAGTCAAAAGACTGACCCAGCTACTATGACTGAGGCACTCTCTGGCCACACTCATGAGCTTGTAGTGTTGCTTCCCTAACCGTAAATGAGGAGGGGCCAAAGGGAAATGCAGCTGAGTGATTAAACTGCTCCTCTGTAAACATTACAAAAAGTTTTACCTTCCCAAGGAAGAGTCTAACAAAATTGTTTGCTTGGTAAAAGACAGCAGAGAGAGACATGCACATCTAATGGTGTCAGGCAAGCCTTTGGATTGCACATAATATAGAGGTATATTTTCCCAGCATTTTGATCCCTTCTGGCCTAGGGTCTGCATTGGTGCAGCACTGGATGCTAAGGTGCAACCTTGGCGAGCCTGGGGTGCCCAAAGCCTGCACATCCTAAATAACAGTTTCAACACATCTCCTTTCATGGGAATGAATCACAACTGAAATGTAACAGCCTTTCTGAGTTCTGGGAAACCTAACAATCCATAGGTGGGGCTGGATATTTCCTACCCAGGCATAGAGCAAACGAGAAAGGGGAAAAGGAAAGAAGATGAACCAAGAAGAAAACAATCCAAGGAATTGTTCTAGCACAAAGAAAACGCTGAGTGTGTCAGAGCCTTGAAGGGCACTAAGAATAGCTCAGAATAGTGGCTGCCATGAAACAGCTGGAACATAATGTGGCAACTGCCCTCTTGTCGCAGAGGTCACTTTGACTATCTCCCTGCACAACCACTACCCTTCGTCTCTGAGAAGTAACAACTATTCCCATTTGAAGAAAACGCCCACTTTCAGAAATAGAATAAAACTTTCAAAAGTGATTGGGAAGAGATTTAAACAGATCATTGCACTAAATATGTTTTTCTTTTTCTTCTGTGGTCAAACAAGAGAATAAAATAGATTGCTACCTATTTATGTGACACCAGCTCAATTGTTCCATCCACATTAAATGCTCCGTACCTGGACCCGACGCTGGAAACTCAAGGCTTCATTCATACTCTTACTTTTCTCAATTCATTGAAAACCACTTCAAGCAAAAATCATTTGAAAGAAATTACCTCTGTGTATTACACCATGAGCGGTGAAAAATGTCCCACATGAGACTCGATGGTCCCGAAGCAATAAAAATTTTTGCTGAAGTGCAAGATGTAATAACTCAGGGAAAAGAAGTCCCCATGACAACAAGAAGGGAAAGAAAATGAGTGAAAAATCAAAGGATTCAAGTCTCTTACAATACAAGGCAGCACTAATTTGTACTTGGAAATCTGTCTTTGGGACTGAAATCTGAGGAGTAACTTCCTCCCCACTGCCTTTCTGCCTGCCCAGGTAGTACTGTTCAATCAAACCACACTTTATCAAAAGAGGATGAGAATCCACATACTTCATGGATGGAGCCTGAATCTTCCACACTGTCAGCATCACCCTGCCAGAAGGACATGGGTGCCCATGGCTTTCCCAGAATGGCTGGAGCCTCAAGGGGTCTGACGTGCAAACATTTAGGTGTCATGGTTAATGCCACAAACTAAAGGGTTTTCACACCATTAGGCATCTGAGGCCATTTTCCTAATACTACATCCTATCTTCATCACTCTTTCCTTGGACTCTTCCTTTCTTGTTTCCAGACTGGCTCCTAGGTCCAAACTCTTCCTTGAAGCACTTCAACATATCACCAGACTACAGCTTTTGAAGGGTACTACTAGTTATCATTGCTTAGAAGCAGAAGACATCAGGAAGCAAACACTGGAAACTTCTGGAATCCTGGTTTGCACAGCTGCTATACAAGTAGCTCTTTACCTCTGAGGTCTGCACTGCCTCTTCCTTCCCTGCTTCACCCAGACACCTTCTTTAATTCCCACTGACACATTCCTTTCCTCCCCCAAGCCTCATCATCATCAGAAACACCTCTCAATGACTCAGGAATGAGCCATGGGGTTAAGTTCTTCATAAACTCCATTTCATTTCATGCAAATCAGCTCTATGACAAAAGTATTATGTATTCCACTTTTCAAGGTCAAGAGTACAACTCAAAGAAACCTCTCCCCTTGGTCCAAGGTCATTAAGGTAGATCTGAATCTGCATCACAAACACTTTAAAACTTGAATATAAACTTAGTGAAAATATAGTCAGACAGAGGAACAGAATGAAACTCTGTGGTAAGTGCCTGGGCCTCCACAGCAGGTCAAATCTGCTCTCTTCAGGCTCACCCCAGCATTTGCACCAACTCTGCTCCATGATGCTGAACTTTTTTTTTTTTTTAATTAAGAAGTGTGTGCAAGGGTAAGTATGTCCAGAAGTGGGAATTTCCCAGTTTTAGTTTTCTTTACAATAACTGTAAGATCAGCAAACTGGAAACACTATTCAGAACTCTAGTCATGAGGGATACTGCCTGACATGATTCAGCACTGAGCAGTCCCTCCAGGTGGATTACAAGTGACTGAATGATGAGGATTCTCATGGGTGTCAATGGGAGGATCAGGAGAGAGCAGACAGTACACAGGGAGGTGGAGCTGACTGCCTCCCAGGGTCCAAACCCACAGATTTCTTACATGTTGGGAGATTTTCAGAGTTGTTGTTGTCTGGTTTGGTTTGGGTTTTGCTGTTTTCTGTCTGCAGTGCTGGGGACTGAACTTGTGTACACAAGGAGCATGCTTTTCCTCTTGAGTTACATCCCTAGTCCCAAAATTCTTAACCAGGAACAATGCACAGTGGACATTAGACAAGGAAATTCCTTTAGGATTGAAATTTTTCTAAAATACTTTGATACTTGCTGACTTTTATCTATTTTAATTTAAATGACATATATACTTTAAGGTAGTACATTATATGAAGAATTTACACTGCACAACATTCTGCAGCTTCTTTTCCTCAACAACAGGTCTTGGGAGATTATTTCAAGTCTGTATAGACAGAGCTGTCTTGTTCTTCCTAACAACTGCCTTATATCTCTTCTGTGGATTTAGCATCATTTATTCAAGCAGCCTCAGACTAGTGTGCACTTAGGTGGTTTCCAGTTGTGCCATGCAAAATAAAATAGAACTTGTATATGTTCTTCTTGGCAGAGAATTCTGATTTCACAACCTGAACAAAGAGGGACGGTTGCTCTAAGTGCAAGCCATACCTATTCTCACATCCTGACCCAAAAGAGGGACCTTAAACACGAAATGGGCTCAGACCTTCTGAGAGCAGGTGTGCTGAAAGTGAGACCTGTCCTCAACACAGTGAGAAGCACAGGTCCAAATCCATACTCCTGAGAGCACTGGCCACCTAGAACAAAAGACATGGAGGATCTATAAAGCATCATGAAATTTTGTAAAATAATGCACTTCTGGTTTGGCAGCATACCTGAGAAATGTCACTGCTAACTCACCTACAAAGAATGTTGCATGAGATAGCAACATAATACAATTTAGACACAAGGGCAGTTTCAGTCATAGATCAGACCAGTTATTGCTGAAAACATTTCTCTTCTTGCTGCAGAGGGACACTACCAATTTAATCTATGATTCAGATTCTAACTTAACTGAAAGCATGCAGTTGCTACTTGTGAAAACAGGGAGAACAAGGCATCCCTACACAGATTTCAAGAGTGTAAATATTTATATGTTTTCTAGAAGGAAATTTAGTAACATGTCCTTTAAAGAATTCTAATTCTATATCTTTGATCTGTAATGTATATCCAGGAATTTATCCTAAGAAAATGTGTGTGTGTGTGTGTGTGTGTGTGTGTGTGTGTGTCTGGGTGCTCGTATGCATGGGCATTCTATACTCATTTATTTACTGCAGTGCTTTAGAACCAGGAAAATACTGAAAGAATTCAAATGCCCAACTCTAGACACCAGTCAAATACACAATAACACTCCCATCCTATACGATGAAATCTGCACAGCCAACAAGATTCACACGTGAAGCAGTACTGCTCAAACTGTGGGCTGCAAATAATTAATGGGTCATGAAACTAATTTAGTGGGCTATAGCCAGCTTTTTAAATAGAATAGAGGAATAAAAAACATAAAACTATATTACACATAGGGTAACTACAGTTTCATGAGGCCACTTTTTAAATGCCTGTGTGTTTGCACTAGGTCATTTTATTAAATATATTTCTTACTGTGGTGTAAACCAAAGAATAATTGAAAGTAATACATTGCTCAGAAGCATAGGAACATGTTAACACTCTGTTTAAACAGGAAAATACAGGGGACAGAGAGAATACCTCAGTGGTAGAGTGCTTATCTAGTGTGTGTGAGACCCTGCGTTTAATCCTCATCACCCCAGAAAAAAAGAATAGAGGTTTCAAAACCCAATCTTAAATTGAGATAACACCAATAGTTAAAAATATATGATGGTTGTCTTTTCACTCTGCCAGTGGTTTCCTTTGCTATGCAGAAGCTTTTAAATAGGATGAGATCCCATTTGTTGATTTCTTCTGCTAGTTCTTGTGCTATAGAGGTTTTGTTCATAAAGTCCTTCCCTAAGCCAGTATCTCCAAGAGTTCTACCTAACCTGTTTTGCAGAAGGTTTAGTGTTTCTGTTTTAATAGTTAGGTCTCTAAACCATTTTGATTTTAATTTAGTACACAGTGAAAGAGATAGATCTAGCTTTAGTCTTTGGCAGGTTAAAGGCCAGTTTTTCCAACACCATTTATTAAAGAGGCTATCTTTCCTCCATGGAGGATATCTGACTCCTTTGTCAAAGATGAGGTGGCATAGTGTATCTGAAGTTGATTCTGGATATTCTACTCTATTTTGTTGGTCCTCAGGTCTGTTAATTTGTCAGTACCATACTGTTTTTATCATAGTAGTTTTGTAGTATAGTTTCAAGTTGGGGATTATGATACCCTCTGCCATGTCCTTGTTGCCTAGAATTGCTTTTGCCATTTTAGGTCTCTTGTGGTTCCAGATGAATTTTTGGATGATTTTTTTTCTAGATCTGTGAGATATACTGTTAGGATTTTGATCGGTATTGTGTTGAATCTATACACTAGTTGTGGGAGTATAGCCATTTTGAGAATAATAGTTCTTCCTATCCAGGAACAATGGATGTCTTTCTATTTTCTGATATCCTTTTTCAGAGTGTTGTAGTTTTCAGAGTAGAGGTCTTTTACCTCTTTTGTTAGGTTGATTCTAGATATATCATTTTTTTGGGATGCTATTGTGAAAGAGATTGACTCCTGAATTTCTCTCTCAGTGAGTCTGTTGTTCATGTATAAAAAGGCTGTTGACTTTTGAGCAATGACCTTGTATCCGGCTATGTTGCTAAATTTGCTGACTAAGTCTAACAGTCTTTTGGTTTTGTTTTTAGGATCTTCTATATAGAGTATCGTGTCATCAGCAAATAATGACAGTTTAACTTCTTCCTTGCCCATCTTTATTCCTTTTATTTCTTTCTCTTGTCTAATTGCTGAGGCTAGGGTTTCAAGCACTGTATTAAACAGGAGTGGTGACAGTGGACATCCTTGTCTTCTTCCTGATATTAGTGAAAAGACAACCAACAAATTGAGGAGACAATTTTACCAGTGGTTTCTCACACAAAGGGCTACTATCTAGAATATACAAAAAAATCAGTCGTCCCAAATTTAAAGATCCAATTCAAAAATGAGCATCTGAAATGAACTGATACTTTTCAGAGGAAGAAGTAAAAGCAGCTAAGAGGGCCGGAGGGTTAGCTCAGTGGTTCTGGCACCTGCCTCACAAGCACAAGGTCCTGGGTTCAATCCCCGGTGACCACATACAATGCTGGGCGTGGAGACTCAAGCCCACCAGCAATCAGTACTACATACCACAGTGCCGGGCGTGGTGGCTCATGCCTGTTATCCCAGCACTCAGGAGGCAGAGACAGGAGGATTGCTGAGTTCCAGGATTGCCTGGGCTACATAGTAAGCTCAGGGCCAGCCTGAACTACAAAGTGAGACCCTCAAAAAAAAAAAAAAAGCAGCTAAGAAACACATGAAGAAATGATCAACATCACTAGTCATTTATGAGATGCAGATGAAAACAACACTGAGATTCCATCTCACTCCACAAAGAATGACTGCTATCTCGAAATTAACTGGCAACAAATGCTGGCAAGGCTGTGGGGTAAAAGGAACCCTTCTCCACTATTGGCGGAAATGTAGACTGGTACAACCACTATGGTGATCAGTGTGGAAATTCCTCAAAAGCTTGTATTAGAGATCCCATTTGATCCTGCTATTCCCCCTCCTAGGTATGTACACGAAAGTATTAAAAGATTCATATCACAGCAACATATGTGCACCCATGTTCATAGCAGCTCAGTTCATGATAGCTAAATCTTGGAAACAACCCAAATGCCCATCAACTGGAGACTAGATAAAGAAGATATGGTTTTTCTATAAAATTGAGTATTATTATGCCATAAAGAATGATAAGTTTGAGTCATTTATATTCAAATGGACATATCTTCAGGACATACTCATAGGTGAAACAAATAGGTCACAGATCTGTAAATATTGTATCTTTTCTCTGGTATGAGAAACTAAAGATGTAAATGAGCTCTAGAATATAAAGTAGATATTGTGAAATAGAAAATATTCAAAGGGAAATGGGGTATAGAAATAAGAAGGGGAAGAAAAAAATATGATGGTAATTAAAAAAGAGAAACAAAGCTCATGTATATAGGGGCAGGAGGTTGTAGAGTGGGTGGGGGAATGGGAAAAATGAGAATTGTGTCATTTACTGGTACAAATTCTCAATATTGTATGTGATCATGATGTGCATAGTGTACCAATAAAGATTCAAATTATATATATGTATATAAATATACATATATGAATATATGTGTACAGAAATACAAAAAGAAAATAGTCTAACCAGGCATGGTGCTACAGGGCTGTAATCCCAAAAGCCTGCAGCCTGAGGTAGTGCAAGACCAATCTCCCCAACTTAGTGATTTAGCAAAACCCTGTCTCAAAATTTAAAAAAACAAACCTAAAAAACAAACAAGTGGAAAAAAAATTTACAAATAGCTAGGGATATAGCTCAGTGCAAAAGCCCTGGGTTCAGTCCCTACTGTTATTTAAAAAAATCTCTGAGACAGCACAATTATAGGAGAATCAATTTTTTTGTCTATGTGCTTTGGATATTTTCTACATTTCCTATAGTTAACAATTATGTTAACAACTTGAAAAAAGCAAAGGCTATTTTTCAAGTGTGGTCAGGGTAAGTAAATCACCGTCTTGAGATGAAGCTCAGGACTGCGCTGATAATGTCAGGACAAATGAATGAGATGATGAGGAAACTTCCCTCCTCTGATTCACTCCTCTGAAAAACACCTTTTGGAAATACTGCACACCAAAGCACTCAAGAGATCAGTGTGCTCCTGTAGAAAGACACCTGGCCAGGCAGGGTGGTGCACACTTATAATTTTAGCATTTGGGAGGCAGAGGCAGGAGGATCATCAAGATTTCAAAACCAGCCTGAACTACATAGAGAGCTCAGGGCCACCCTGAGCTACAAAACAAGACTCTTTAAAAAAAAATTAAACTGTCTTTCCAATGTGAGTTTTTAAGTTCTTTTGGGTATATTCCTAGCAGGGGTATAGCAGGGTCAAATGGGACCTGTAGTCCTAGTTTTCTGAGAAATCTCCATACAGATCTCCACAATGGTTGCACAAGTCTGCAATCCCACCAACAGTGTAGAAGGGTTCCTTTCTCAGCAGCTCAGTTCGTGATAGCTCAATCTTGGAAACAACCCAAATGTCCATCAACTGGAGAGTGGATAAAGAAGATGTGGTTTTTTTACAAAATGGAGTATTACTCTGCCATAAAGAATGACAAGATCGATCCATTTAGGTGCAAATGGAGACATCTGGAGGATATACTAATAAGTGAAATCAATAGATGACAGATAGACAATTCCCGGATCTTCTCTTTGGCATGAACACCTGTAGATGCAAATGAGTTCTAGAAAGTAGGACAGCTTTTATAGAGTGGAATATTTCTATAGGAAACTTGGTGTGGGAATGTGATGAGGGGAAGGAATAAATATGATACAGAAAGAAAATAAAAGAGCATGTATAAAGGGGGAGGAGGGGGGAGTGGG
>PVIC010010693.1:0-42814 GCA_004025085.1 Thryonomys swinderianus
AAGGGGATTCACGACAGTGCATCCTTTACTGTAATAAATGTTTGTATTTACACTTTCTCTGTATACTCTGGTCCAACTTCATATACATAAAAATGTATGTCTATACATTGTTATTTATGTTTTCAGTGCTGTGTAATGAATTTGGGACCTTTGTGCATGCCAGGCGAGTCCTCTACCAGCTCTGATAAAACCATGTTATACTTTCAATGATGAGTGTAAGACTTTTTAAACTTCGATTTTTTTTTTTTTTTGAGACAGGGTCTCGCTTTGCAGTTCAGGCTGGCCCTGAGCTCACTATGTAGCCCAGGGAAACCTGGAATTCAACAATCCTCCTGCCTCTGCCTCCCGAGTGCTGGGATTACAGGTGTGAGCCACCACGCCTGGCACTGTGGTATGTGGTATTGATTACCGGTGAGCGTGAGTCACCATGCCCGGGATTGTATGTGGTTACCGGGATCGAACTGAGGACCTTGCGCTTGCTAGGCAGGCACCGGAACCACTGAGCTAAATCTCCTGCCCTACATGCAAATTCTTACACAAACTTATTTGTTCCTGTAGTGTAAATAAGCACAGAAAGTATAAATATATAACAGATGTTGGGAAATGGGAAGAAAATGTTCCAATGGGAAAGGGTAAAAGGTAGTAGAGTGGGGAAAAGGAAGGAAGGGACAAGAAAAAGACAGGAAAAGGAAAATAGTGGAAACAGTTTTTGTAAGTAAGGAAAAGAAGTAGGGTTGCAGGGAGAGGAGTGGAATAAGGGAATAAAACAAGAATCAAGCTATATCATGTACATGTATAAATCCCTTATGACCAATCTTATCATCACCTTATGTATGTCTGAACTGTACCAATAAAAAAGGAGTTTTTTCTATCCTTCCAAATTTTTTGTTTTATTTCATATGGTTCTCTTACAATAGTCTTTTGTATCTCTAGTGCATATCAAGTAGAAGTGATGATAGAATAATGCATGGGTAAAATTAACTTTTTGTCATTAAAGTAATATTTGTCAACAAGCTTTTATGAATATATTCTGTGAATGCAATGAAACTAAAAATCATTACTAATTTGCCACAATTTTTTTTTTTGAGACAGGGTCTCGCTTTGTAGTTCAGGCTGCCTCTGAGCTCACTATGTAGCCCAGGCAAGCCTCAAACTCAGCAATCCTCCTGTCTCTGCCTCCTGAGTGCTGGGATGACAGGCATGAGCCACCACGGCTGACACTGTGGTACGTGGTATGTGGTACTGATTGCTGGTGGGCGTGAGTCTCCACACCCAGCATTGTATGTTTGGCACAAATTTTTTTAAAACTTTGAATGCATCCTAAATTTTAGTAATCATTGCTTAGTATCTACTGACACTTGAGTTGACGGTGAATAACAACAGTAAATGTTTTAATATCTGACATATTTTTTTCCTGCACAATAACAATTTGGTCAAGGTATACTATTATTTTAGCATATTTCACTGAGCTTTGTATCTTAACTGCATACATCTATTTATGTGAATACTTTGCAGGATTTTGTCAAACATGACACCTTTTAAATATCATTTCAATGAGCAAAGAATATCTCTCACACCCCAGAGATATTTCCTCCTCTTTTTTCCAGGAAATTTTCCTTATATTTCTTTTTCTAAAAGATACCAAATATTTTTATTAGTACATGCTTGTAATGCATAGTGACCACATTCCTCTCAGGAGGTTCATACATGTACATAATATATTCAGCTCTTAAAATTATCTGCTCTTCCTCTTCCCTCCTGCCCTGATGCTCACACTGCTTCCCTCACACAATCATTGATCTGATTTTCATCATTATGAATTATTTTCCTTTCTTAATTTTTTTTTTTTTTGAGACAGGGTCTCACTTTGTAATTCAGGCTTGCCCTGAGCTCACTATGTAGTCCAGGCAATCCTTGAACTCAGCAATCCTCCTGTCTCTGCCTCCCGAGTGCTGGGATTACAGCGTGAGCCACAACGCCCGGCACTGTGGTATGTTGTATGTGGCTGGTGGGCGTGAGTCCCCACGCCCAGCATTGTATGTGGTTACCGGGATTGAACTCAGGACCTTGCACTTGCGAGGCAGGTGCCGGAACCACTGAGCTAAATCTCCGGCCCCCCTTTCTGAAATTTTATATATGGTTACACATTTTTCTTCCTCCTTGTACAGCTTTTTATTGCCCAGAAAATTTTAATTTATCCTTGCAATTTTGTGTTAGGGTTTTCTTAATTTTATAAATGATAAGTATTTCACATTTTTTATCTATTCTCCTTTTATGGATGATTGAGTTATTTCCAGGTTTTATGATTATGGGTAAATCTGTATACACATGGTCATGTCTTTGGTAGATGTATAATATCTCCTGATTGAATATTTAGGATTTTTACTTCTGGTAATGCCACTGTTTTACATTATTAAAAGTAACCTCTCTTTTCCAAAATGTTTGCATTATTTTATATATGATGCAACAGTGTTTAGAATCTTAGTCAATATTAAATAGAAATGATGATAAAATAATGCTTGAGTAAAATTAACTTTTCTTCATTAAAATAATATTTTTCAAAAACCTTTTATGGTTATATTCTGTGAATGCAATGAAACTAGCAATCATTGCTAATTTGCCACAATTTTTTTAACCTTTGAATAGATCCTGCATTTTATATTGCCTTATAATTTTTGTCTTTCTTCTTTTGACTTAGTAGTGAATTTTTTATCAAAAATGTTTTATTTTTAATGACCGTCTCAATCATATATTTTAAAATATTTTTCTTCAGACCTCTAATCAAAGGTTCTTCTCCTTCTGAATAGAATTAATTTATTATTTGTTTTTATTTGGGGATAAGTCTGATATTGTTCTGAAAATATTTTTATTTTATCTTGGCTTTTGAAAAGTATAGTTCTGATAGAATACAGTTCTAGGTTGACAGTGCTTTAGCTTAGCAATTTAGAAAAAAACAAATTTCTTTATTGCTGTGGAGAAATTTATTGTCTGTAAAATAATTTCTTTGTGAGTTTTGTGTTCCTATATTTTATATTTATTTTGGTTTTGTTTTAATACTGTGGCTAAAGGTGTCAATTATTTTTTTCTGGCTTATCCTCAAGCTTTCTATTGGTACTTGAATATGTCTTTCATTAATGCATGAATTCTCCATCATAAACATAGTAATCTTATTTCTCATTCTCAAACATTTATCAGAATTATACATTGATCACATACTTTCTGTTATTTTCATAACTTCCATTACTATGCCTTTTTCTACCTCTTTGGAATAATTTCTTTGGCAATCTATTTTAGTTTAGTTTTTCTCAAATAATTCTGCCACACTGTTAACTCTTTCATCATTTCACTTTTTGACAATTTTATTTTTCATTTTCGATATTATCTTGGTTTATTATGGAGTTAGGTATTTGGCTCGATTGTGTTACCTTTTTTGGTGTGGAAACTCATGACAAGGTTAGTAAAGCATGCATCTGGGTATATTTGGGTGGGTCCTTGGGTATAGTATCTGGTTCTTTGCTCTTGGAGCCAGCTTACCATGGAGTGAACCCTCTTAAACCATGAACCAAATGAAACCTCTTCTTTAAACTGTAGGTGATGGACTCTCTGTTGCAGCAATGAAAGCTCACTAATAAAATTTTATCGATTGCTCTCTGTTATCTTTAGTTTCTTGGTTATACTTCCATAGTTCTTTTTTTTCTATTTTTATAGACATAATTAGCCAAACTTTGAAAATATTATTTTTCTGAAATTTCTATTTCTGCAGTCATCTCTTCAAGTAGTTCAGCTGTTTATGTTTTTTGTTAGTTTTAATACACTATATCTCAAGTGTGTTATGCTTTCTTATTATATCCTCCACCTTCAGTAGGATCCAGGCTTTGTATTTTTCTGTGTTTGTAGAATCTAAAGAGTAAACACCCTGTTTCTGGACTTGGTAGAACGCTGAACAGAAGCTTCAGTGCTCTTCTACCTCCAGGAGTACCTGCTCATTCTTTGGCATAGAATTATAAACTGCTCACCACTCAGTGAAGAAGGTTTTTAAAAGCAGATTTCAAGTGTTCCACCCTTTGTGATAACTTCTCTTGTAATTATTTGGCTAATGCATTAGTCACTTTCCTCATCCCTGATATGTAATACCTGATTCTTGCAACCTAGGAAAGAAGAGGTTTAGTTTGATTCATGTTCAAATTCATGTTCTGCAGCCTTAAACACAGGATGGCAAGTGGAAAAGGAGTTGCTCTTAATCATGATCTCTAGAAAAAGAGAGAAAAGGGGGAAATAAACCCTTCCAAACTATGCACCCCAGTGACCTGCCTCTTGCAACTGGAATCTGCCTCTTGACAGTCTGCTACATTTACCCCAAGATTCAATCACTTTCCTAAATCCCCACATAGTAGTGTGAGGTTTGGGGGACAATGTTGATCTCAGTGATAGCAGCTAGTTAAAAAGTCTTTATGACAGGTGACTATGTGTTCATTTTAAATCACCTGAACTATAGTCATGTAATTTATTATTTTGATTTTTGAGAAAGTAAAATATTTCAACTTTCCTACCAAAATGTTTCATAAGTAAGTGATATACAATGCTAATGCTGTAATTTACAACTGTGTATTTGATTTTAAGGTAAAACCTTGGAACTGAGTATCTAGTGGTAAATTTTTTAAAAGATTGAGTTTGAATAATATTTAGTGTTTACTTCTGAAATTAAGATATCAACTAGTAATTATTGATCTGCAATAGTGTAAAATTATACTAACTTCTGTATGTTTTGTATTACATTAAGTATTTGACATTAATATCCTCTTTTAGTCAATATAATATCCTTATCAGGAAAAACTTTGATTATCCCTATAATATATTATCCCTTAGTTTCTATGAGGAACTAAGAATAAAAAGAGTTAGATATTATATCAGTGCTCTAGAGTTATTATATGGAAAGCTAATAAAACTTTGTTTTACTCTATAATCTAAACGTTTAAATGTATGAATGTCACTCTGTAGCACATTAAGAATGACATGTAAAAGTACTAAGACATGAATGAATGAATGAATATATGTTGCGTTTGTGTATTACAAACTTTTTTTTGGAAATGTCCTAACAGTCACCACAGGTAAGTGGCTTATATAAAAGAAGTTTAGCTTCGCAAAGGCTGGAGACAGAAGTCTGAAAATAGGTGTTGACTGCACTGAGTGCTTCCATGTCCCCCTTGTTGGGCTGCAGTGCCACCTTCCTCTCCCTCTACTAATCTCCTCTCTGTGCATGATTCCTAACCTCTCATACTGAATGAATTCACCAGAGGCTTTGTGTAGTGTACCCACGCCTGCTCCTATCCTCAGATACTGGGCGTTAAGAACATATCACATGGGGCCGGAGGGTTAGCTCAATGGTTCCGGCGCCTGCCTCGCAGTCGCAAGGTCCTGAGTTCGATCCCCGGTGACCACATATAATTCTGGGCGTGGAGACACTCCCACCAACAATCAACACCGCATACCACAGTGCCGGACGTGGTGGCTCGCGCCTGTAATCCCAGCACTCGGGAGGCAGAGACAAGAGGATTGCTGAGTTCGCAGCGGCTTCCCTGGGCACCATAGTGAGCTCAGGGCCAGCCTGAACTACAAAGCGAGACCCTGCCTCAAAAAGAAAAAAAACAAGAACATATCACATGGATTTTAGACAGACATGGACCCCACTGTAATCACACACACATCCACATATCTCCACAAAGTTACATGGATAATATCAGACAGTGTGTGATAAATGACTCAGACTTTGAACATAAAACTCTTTCTAAGAAGGAATGACGTAATTTTCAAATGTGGCTTAAGGACAGCTTCACAGAGAGGCAAACTGGGGTGGAGCAAAAGAGACGGGAGGGCTGGGACGGGTGACAGCGACAGCGGTGCTTCCAGAACTCTCTAAAGGAGACATTGACGCGGGAAACAGGAGCCCCATTCAGACGACAGTGCTGATGAATACAGCGATTTAGCCTCTACAAAGAATTGGTTTGTGGAGTTGTAAGAGGGAAAAGCAATTTGGTACCAATTAAGAGAAAGCTTGAAACCCACAGGAAGGAATGTTTATGTTGTTCTGAGGGAAAAAAAACTCATTCACGTTTTTTTAAAGTTCGTTTTCAGCTTGTCTTACTGTATTTCCTTCTTCCTTGAGAGAGGAGGGACTCGTTCTCATTGTTAAAACAAATCCCTCTACCTGCATATATTGCATCACGTCCCTGCAGCCACCTCTGTAAATTTTTGGTAGTAACTGTATACTGAATATTGGTATTCTTCAATTTCTTTCTTGTCATTATGTGTTTTCTTCATCCAAAAAATATAGCACACCACCTTTCTGGGAAGTATATTCTTTTTTATTCTGTCCTCAGTTCTATATTTTTCCTTGATATAAACTTTTCTAAGAAGAAAATAAGATTTTGCTTCACACTTTCTCAAATTTTCTTTCCCCCTTCCTCCTCTGAACCTGACTTTTTCCCTGTCATTCATGAATATCATACAGACCAAGGTCCCCAGCTGTCACACTTCATGACACTCTTCAGACCTCATGAAGCTCCACTCCATGGAGATCACTAAAATCACAAATGTAAGCTAAAATGTGGATTTTGAAATCACATATAAAGGGCTAAATGATCTTGATCAATTTCAAAAAGCTCTTAAAGTGCTTAAATGTAGTACTGTCATCTAAATTGGGCTATTGTAAAAATAAAATGAAATGATGTATTACAGGTTTATCACATGGGGTAGTTCAGAGTACATCCTAAATGATCAGTAGCTGACATCAACAAAAAAAAGTCATTCTCCATTGTCCTTGATGTGGGGCTTTCAATGCTTCAAATTTAGTTTCAAAAACCAAATATAGAAGCTTCTCCTCACTTCAAGTTAATCTTCATGAGGAACTTGAGTGTGGAGGGGAAAGCCTCTCACAAGGTGATCACAGGTCTATTACAGAGACACAGGAAATGAAGGGATGCATTGTGTTACTGTGTTTCCACTCGACTTCTGCTGTGCCTTGTATGTGAGAGCTGTGAGGGTCCCTGGGAGCGTCATTCCAAGCCCCTGCCTCTGGCACTCTGTATGCACGGAGCCGCACATCCATGGCCCAGAACTTCACCTCATGTGTAGAATGCTTGCTGTTCCTAGTTCCCTTTTCATTTTTTCTTCTTTTTTATACAATAAACTGAGTTTATTGGTATATTTTAGGAAAACATTGTGATCACATCCCTGATTAGCTTGATGTATCTGTACATGATATATCTAGATTCTTATTTGTTCCCATTCCTCTGCCTGCCCTTCAACCCCCCTCTCATGAACATAACCTTGTTTTTTTTAACCATCATATGTTTCTTTTCTTTACAGTACACTCCCAGTTGATGTCCTCAATCAAGAGCTTTTGTTTAACTGTGTCTATCATTCGTTGTTTTCATCTATCCATTGTAATTTGGGATCTCGCTTGAAAGATATGGTAGCAATGATGAGAAATTACCCTTGACTTAGATGGAACCTCCTCCCAGCTTACACTTGACTGTTTATTTCCATGGACGCTGGTCTTCTATCCTCCTCTTCCTCTTGCTAGATGCCTTTGGTCTATAAAGTTACTTTCCTATGAGTTTTTGACCTCTCTCATCTTCCCAATCTCAGCTCATCTATATTTCTTCCACACATCATTTTCTCTAACTTTTAATAAAAGACAATTTTATTTGTCATGTAAATAATTTCTTTTTATGGAACTTACTCCAACTGCAATTTCAGTCCTATTTCTGTGATCAGCATTCTCTCAGTTTCATAAAAACAATTTGTCTGTTTTAGCTCTTTTCATACCCAAAGCCTACATAGCCCACCACAATGAAACTGTTCCACATGCATGAGCTCCAGGCCTTAACACAACAAGTTTTTATCCTACTCAGAAGAGAATTGTTTATTTGTCTTTAAAAAACAATGGATGGTCTACAATTGTGGAGATTAGCTGAAATGATTTCATTCATCTCTGAGCTTTTGCGGAGGCCAAATGTCCACTTTTATGCAGAGATCAAATATTTACCTTCAAAACAGAAATATTAAATAATATATCTTATCTCTCTTCCTCCCTCCCATTCTCTTTCTCATTTTTATTCCCATGACTTGGTGTATAAATAAATCAATCTTTCTATGATAGCTGATTATTCTGTCTGTATTCTTTGATACTCACTTTAGTCTTTTTACAATCTCACTCATAAAAATTGTTTCTCTGGCTTTTAAACAAAATTATTAATATTTTAATGTTATTGGGCAAACAGTGATTCAAAATATATGGTGAAAGATTAAATTTTTTAAAAACATTTTATAGTAAAACACATTGCCTTTAATCCACCTCAAAATATTTCCTTTTGCTCTGAAAACACTTCTGATTTTGTTATTTGCTGAGTCAATTCTGAAAGTTCTCTTTTTTGTGTCTTGATGAGGTGTGATAAAAATATGAGTGCTACTGCTGATAAAAATGTGAGGACCCACTGGTACCGGCACCGTGACTCTTCCCTACCATTGAAGGGAATGTAGAAGGATAATATTTTGAAGCAGTTCAGTACACTGAGGAGGCCATGATGGCAGCGTTAAAGACACTCACAAACAAGGAAATTCAAAATGACTTCAGAAAGTTACAAGAAAAATAGGGCATGTTCCAAGTGAGGAGGACTGTTCTGAAAGGAAATAATGTTAGTGGAATTTTTTACAATGACAATTGTTTTTAAAACATTCACCATATTTGTTGGTTAAATACACTAATTGGAGGTAGTAAAATCTGCACATAAACTCTAGTAAATGTACTCAGAAATGTCTTTCCACCCTATATCTGGCACTAAGCTGTGTTCTCCTTATGTCTCCTCATGCCGATTACATATAGAATACACAAACATAAGTACTGTATCAGGACTAGCTTTCAAGTGGTGATACTCTGGAAGAAAATGTTCCCAGCAATATCAAGGGGAACAGTTCTTGAATTGATGTTAAAATAAATATATTTCAGTAAACAGGATAAATATATAACAGGCAAACATTATACTATCCATAATATTTATGAAGAATATAAATTTTTACCTAATTTTCTCTTACTGATCAGGCAAATTTTATCTTCACATTACCAACAAGTGATCAATCACTTTAAAAAGTGCTATGTGATTTTCATTATTTCAAAAAATAACAGGCGCACACACCTGTAATCCAATCACTTGGGAAGCTTAGGTAGAAGGAACGTTCTGAGTTCTAGGCCTTCCTGTGTTACATAGTGAGTTCAAGACCAGCCTGAACTGCATGGTGACACCCCCATGTCAAAAAGACAGTGTGTGTGGGGTGACAACAAGTGTTCATAGAAAATACGCTAGTAAACAGTGATGCAAAATTTAGGTAATGGAAACTATAAGTTAACTGCTACATTGAGCATTTTAAATTTTATCCCAAGCTGAGGACATAGTTCAGTGGGAGTAACGGAGTACACTTGTCTCACATCAGAAAGGCTCTAAGGTCAACCCTAGGGCTGCAGTTAAATAAGTGAAAAAGTAAATTTTTCTCACTATATTTCCTTTATCTTTACAGTGCTTGTTAGCAGGTATTCTCATTACAAAGAAAATGGAATTCACCTTCAAATATGTTAAGTAGACTTGATGAAGTCACATGATTCCTTGGCTGCAGAATAAGAATTTATGTCAAGGTCTAATTTTAAATAGTAGCTTATTTTCTACGACAAAATATCTCAGAATCGAACATTATCATATCAATAACAATTACTTCTAAAACAAACACCTACATCTTTATTAAAGCTATATTCTTGCTGATTTGTCCATTTGTCTTAAAATTTACCTGACAAATATTTTTGGAGCTTATTATCCAGATTCGGAAGACAACGATATTATGTTCAAAGCAGACTTCATGCAGTGTAGACTGAATAATTAACCCCACAATTGGCTTCTTTTGAGAAGCGAGTCTGGTTGAAGCCTACATGCTGAGGTCAGAGTAACTGGCACCCGAATTCTGTTCCACAGCTGAAACTTTCTACCTAGGAGGACAGTGTTCTAATTACAACAGTATATTTTGTTGATTCTGTTCCTAATTATAGAAAGCTTTGCCTTGTCCTTTATGAATCTCGTTTCCATTAGTTTCAGTAGAAAGCTTTCCCACACCTCTCTTTACCCCAGTTTATATTGTATTACTAATAAAAGCAGCTGGCTTAGACCGGTCAGCCATTCGTCAGCTGCGCCAGAATTGGTCATCCCGGTGCCTCATTCTCTGTCTCTCTTAGTTCTGTATTTTAATTTTTTTCAATGGTTTGCGTTGTACACTGACTATGAAACTGGAACTTACTGCACAGGTTTCCAGTAACATTCCAGGGGTCCCCAGGATACAGAAAATTTATTTAGAAAAAAGTGATATAAAAGATTAAACAATTACACTGCAATAAATTGCTGATACGCTGATGTGGAAGTGTTGTGAAGACTTAGAGAGTGATATATATATGTATTAGGAAGAATACATCTGACAGTGCAAATGCAGAAAGATCCACACCTGCCATGATTGAAATGACCTCTTAGAAATGATTCTGCTTTATCCAATCCCCTGCGGACGGGCATTTGTGCTGTTTCCAAGATTCAGCTCTCACGAAGTGAGCTGCTATAAACATGGGTACACAAAAATCGCTGTGATATGAATGATTTAATTTTTTTTGTACATACCAAGCAGGGGAATAGCAGGGCCAAATGAGATCTCTAATATATGTTTTTTTGAGGAATTTCCACAGTGCTTGCACCAGTCTACCTTCTCACCAACAGTGGGGAAGGGTTCCTTTCTCCCCACAGCTTCCCAGCATTTTTTGTTGGGTGATTTTATAATAGCAGGCATTCTTTGTGGGGTCATATGGAATCTCAGTGCTCTTTTCATCTGCATCTCTCAAATGACCAGAAATGCTGAACATCTCTTCATATCTTTCTTTACTGCTTTTATTCCTTCATCTGAAAAAATGTCTGTTCATTTCAGATACTCTTTTTTAAAATTGGGTCTTTAAATTTGAGGGGCTGATTTTTTTATTTGAATCTTTATTGGTGCATTATATATGCCCATCATGATCACATACAATATTGAGAATTTGTACTAACATATGACACAATTTAATTCTCATTTTTCCCTTTCTCCCACCCACCCTGCAACCTCCTGCCCCTATATACATAAACTTTTTTATCATTTTTTATTGCCATCATATTTTCCCTCCTATTATTACTTACCCCTACACCCCATTTCCTTTTGAATAGTTTCTATTTCACAATATCTACCATATATTCTAGAGCTCAGATTCTTTGTATACACCAGATAGCAGCTGGTAAAAATTCTTTCTCATATTGTAGGTTGTCTTTTTGTTTTTTTGGTGGTTTCTAACTCCCAATTATGCCCATCAGGGAATTGATTGAATGGATAAAGATGTGTTTTTCCTATAGAATGGAATATTATTCAGCCCTAAAGAATGATGAATTAGAGTTATTTAAACTCAAATGGATGTACCTAGAGGACATACTAATAAGTTAAATAAATAGGACACAGAGGTGTAAATATCATATCTTTTCTTAGGATGAAAAATAATATGTGCAAATGAATGCCAAAATGTATGATAGGTAATGTGAAAAAGGAAGAAAACATGGAAAAAAAAACAAGGGAATGAAAAACCTTAATATAAAAAAGGAAACAAAGCTTGTGTAATAATGGAGGAGGGATTGTAGGGAGGGTAGGGGAAAAGGGAAAAATGAGAATGGTGATGTGTTCTGTACAGGAACAAGCTCTCTATGTTAAATGTGATCGTTTTCCATGTTTAAAAGGTACTAATAAAATCACTTTTTAAAAAAGAAATGATTTTTGTTATAAAACTAAAAGGTTCACTTTTGAAAAGACTCATGATTTGGACATTGGAATTTATCCTAATGTAAGCATATGACAAAGGGAAGTTGATTTTGGAGAATTTTAAATAACGTTCAGGAAAAAATGACTTGCTATTTTGCAAATTTTTCCTCTAAGAATATGTCAGAAAGGGGAGATTAATTGTACTGTTTGACAAGAGTCACATAAAAATTAAGTAAAGTAAGCAATATAAAGATTTAAAGGGCTAGAAAAAGACACTTTAGTGGTAGATCAAGGTAAGTTTGCTTGGGAGGAATGGGAAGACAAGTACTGAAGTTCTAGATAAGGCTTTAACCATTCCTTTTCAGCTCGGTCCATATTTTAAACTTACTACAGTATACCCAGTTAATTAGGTTATTAATTTCTTATGCATGAGTCTCTGCAATTTAGTTAGAGCAAACTCATGATGATTTGCTTATTAAGGAAGGTTTAAATGTATACAGAGGAAAAGGAGCTCATGGAAGAGGATGAATTCAGCTCAATCACGGTTCTTTGTGGCAACACCTTGTAAATCAAACAAAAAGATTTTAAATAGCCAGGTGTGGTGGCTTATGCCTGTCATCCCAGCACGCAGGAGGCAGAGGCAGGAGGATTGCTGAGTTTGAGGCTTGCTTGGGCTACATAGTGAGCTCAGAGCCAGCCTGAACTACAAAGCAAGATCCTGTCTCAACAAACAAACAAATCCATTAGGGGGGTCAGAGATATTGAAAATAATATATAGATGCTGGGTCATGTATATTGGGAAAATGTGCAGGTCAAGGGTGGCCTATTGTCAGACATCCTCTGTATAGGCTTGTCCACCCTGTCTCCCCTTCTCAGGTACACATGCCCCAGGAATAAGGAGCAAAATACACATTGGACCTTGAAAATTCAAATGGAAGGAAAAGAATTTATTGTTTAAACAAGTTTGAATGCATATTATCACTTGAATATTGACTAATATTGAGATGATAGCATGTTTGACCTACTAATTTAATAACGTCTTTTAAAATTTATTAATCCTGTTACTTCTTATAAAGTTGGTCTTATAAATTTTAGAATTAAATTGATAGCATGCATTTGTATCTCATACATTTCCATTGTCATTCTCTTATAAGATTGGCTTGTGTCTTGCATGTGTGTGTGTATGCGTGTATGTGTGTCTGCACATGTGCACATATGTAGAAGAAAAACTGGATTAAAATAAAAAACTACAGTAGTAGTGATGTAGTGAGCTGTAGTACCGAAGCATATCCTTTCTTCCCCGAAATAAACATAACTTTACTGCTATAAACACTTATTCAGTTGCTTGAAGAATAAAAATATGCAGTTATTGTAGATAGATCAAAAAGTAGATTGTCAATGGGTGCAGAAAAGGAGAGAGAGGAAGGAATAAAACTTCCCATTTACAATGATCAGAAGCGATGCTAAGACACGACTTGTGAAAATTTTGGTGCTTCCATTTCTCCATGAAATTAAATTTGAAAATCAAAGAAAAGGTCTAGAAAAAGAGAAAGCCAAGAGTCATTTAAGTTCACACAGAATGGTAAAAGGAGCAGAGATGTATTTATCCTGGCACACCACAGTCACACAAATGAATGAAATGGAATGGAAGACAGTACACAAGAAAGGAGAAGATTCTAAATCCTGTTACTTGACATCACCCTTCTAAAACACTGGACAAAGAATGTATTCTAAATGTTATGCACAAGAAAATCTGATATTCTTTGAGAATTCTAAAAAGATGAGCAAATGCTGACCTGCTGTTTCACACAATAGTATGTAGTTCTTGTTATGCCCATTAAACTAAAAAATGCTGAAGAAAGCAAACATCTAACAGAAGATAGAGTCCCCTTGTGCTTAAATTGTTGCCCTTGGCTGAAAAGAGAAGGAGCACCCTGTCTAAACTTTCTAGCCCTATGTGGTAGTCATCATGCAAACAGTAAAATCTTCCTCAATCTATTCCCTATAAGTAAATGTCATTATCTCCAGTAGCTCTTTTGATTCTGCGTGCCAATTCACCAGGCAGTTTTCTAGGAGCGGATTCTAAGATAACTGTTAATGGCAGTAGCAATTAGAAAGAAAATGGATCTTGTAAAACCAAGTTTGATATAAGCACTCCCATACCCTGCTTTTCCACAAATAATAAATACCAGGAACATTCCACACTGAATGGCTACAGTAGACTTACTGTTCACTTAAGATTTCTGTCTTTTATTCAATGTCTGAAACAGTGGTTCAGAAGAAATTTTTAATATGTCTAAAAATATTCTTCAATATTTCCAGAAGGTCAGTTATTTTATTTTAATTTAGTTTAGTTTATTTGATTCTGACACATGGTCTCTCCATGTGGTCCGGGCTGGTCTTGAACTCACTGTGTAGTCCAAGCAGGTCTAAAACTCATGGCAATCCTTTTGCTTCAGCCTCTTGAGGACTTGTGGCTGCCACACACTCATCCCAAGAATTCCGGGACCTCAGCCAGAGTGGCTTTGGAGAGGTGCGGGTCCTGTGATCTCTGTCCTCTAGTAACCTGTTCACAGAATGCTTTTGTATTGTCTGCTTGGAATGTTTACTTGTACTCAGTTAAGCTTCCCTCTTCTTTTTCCCAGGTGAACTATTATGGCCACAATCTCCACATGTGCACTATAGAAGCCTGTGTGATTCTAATATACTTTGATATCAGCCCCCAGTTGATAATTCCGTCAGTCACCTAACTGTCACTTCTTCCGTCATCCTCTATGGCTGTCAGCCACCAGCTGGTACCCAGCTATCAGCCATCCGCTGGGAGAACCACTGTCTGCCCACGAATGTGTTCCACCTGCCCTCTTCCCCATCGAGGGAAGGACTCATCATTTCAGTAAGTTTCGATATCATAAAACATCATCCTTAAGTAGAAATTTTCCTTACTTTCAAAAGCACATCAATAACATATTTTAAAAAACATATCTTGTACTTGATTTATCTGTCCAAATGTAGATCCTATGCATTCAATTGTAAAAGATTACAATGAAAGGGTATTTTTTTTTAATGAGGATGGAGCTCAGGCCCTTATACTTTATACTTACCAGCAGGTTAAAGCTTTAGTGAGCAAAATCCCCAACTCCTGTAAAGGTAGTTTTTAAGATGCAATTATGTGGTTGTTTTGTGATAGAATAATGATAGGAAATCATGACACAATAAGCAAATGTAAAATGAAAAAGGCACAGACTTCCCAAAGACGTAGAAGAGCAAATATACGATCACCATCAATGTGTGAATATCAGTTCTCTAGGGATACAAGCAGCAGGTTTCTCTACCTCCTGGTACTCTTATGAGACCGAATGCCTGAAAATATTCCACAGGGTGCCACAAGTTTGTGATGCAGGCAAATTCATCTTACAGAGAAGCAGAGACAAGAAACAGAGAAAGTAGTGATACCTAATATCAACTATATGTTTAACAGCTTAAACACATTCTATTTAAGCCATGCATTTTTAACAGGTCTTCTCTTTGTGTACATACCATTACTGGGTAGTTTGGGACAGTTACTGTCAAAACCACAGTCGTGATAACTAATACCAATTTTGTGTTGCTTTCAATTCACTGAATAAGTTGCCACTCTCTTGGGCTCAGTTAAAAATCATCTGGACTTAGGCAAAAGCAGTATATTTGATTACCTTCTCTTACACTGATGTGTTCATTATCTGGGACTAGTCTCTGGAGGGCATTCTTCTCAAAGTGAACAGTAAAAAGCAAAGAAGAAAACAAAACAAAACACATAAGATGTGTGTGTGTGTATGTATGTGTGTGTGCTGCAAACACACTTTGATCATGTTTGCTAATAGTATAATGACTCCAAATCCAAATGGTAACTGAGAAAGACACAGAGTTGACTCTTTTTGTTAAAGTATAGTCATAACACAGAGAAGGAACAGAGAGAGATTTATAAAAAAATCAATATTACTTGGTCATTTGGCTCTGATTATTTATTTTATTTTCATTTGAAAAATAGGTATATTGATTCTCTCAGCCATCCAAAATCTTATCCCCCTGGAGCAATCCCCCATATAAGGTTATTGCTAGCAAATGAGTATAGCTAATACTGTTAATGCGATAAGGATGCACGTGATTTTCATTTTGTTTGTTGTGCCTATGGAGGTTTCTCTAAGTTGCCTGGGCTCAAATCATCCTCTTACTGAAGCCTCCTGAGTAGCTGGAAGAATAAGAACCTTCCTCTATATCAATATCACATAATATTAATGCACTAGCATCTAAATTTTAGGTGAAATAATATCTCTATGCTATCCTAGACCATTATATTTCACTATTCCCAAAATATAATCATTTGTAATTTCAAGCATTATAACTCTTGAATGAAAGGGGGTATCAAATGAGCTTGACAGATGGTTTAAGTCTTAACTTCCGAGTGTGATTGATTTCTAGGGAATTCAAATTATATGGAAACACCATCACTGAAAATCAACTGTAAAATGAATCCTGCTTAGGTAGTAGACTCAAAAGAAATAACACACACACACACACACACACACACACACCACAGTTTCTAAAATTTTATGTTGATTCAAGTTCAAACTCATAAGCAAGTGTTTGAAATAACAAATTTCATAGAACTATTTAGAAGAGCAAGGAATGTATAAAACACAATAAACAGCAATTGGTAATGTTCCTTATTTCTAAAAAAAAAAAGTTTTAATTTTCACAGCACATGGAACAATCCCAGTGCTATTTTGTCCTTTGGTGTCATAATCAGCTAGCTTTGAAGTGATCAAAATTAGTCTTCCCCCACTTTCTTTTCTTCTTCCCAGGTGCCAGAGGGGAATGTGTGCATCAGTCTCCACCACATGATCTGTCTGTGCTTAAATTCTAGTGAGCGCTGAGTGGCCCATTACACATTGCCTTCTGCCCCATTTGATCCAGGCGCATTTGCCACTTTGATGCCTTTGCAGTACAAACAAGGTGCACTAATCAAAGCCTCCCTGTGCCCCTCTGTGAGACCTTCTCATCACTCCCATGGTTGTCAGTCTGCTATACAACATTACTGCTTCATTTTGTTCCCTTTGATCCTATCAGGCTGACACTTTGATCCATGCTTTGCACTAACTGGACTCATCAAAGCTTTCACACTTTTGTTTTTGATGGGCATGACACAAAGATTCTGGCAAGATGAGGGACTGTATTTCTGTTGAATTTCTAGTATCAACTCTTTACTACTTAAAATAAGTCTGTAACCCTTAATAAGGTTGTATTCTAAAATGTATATTGATGTTTAAGTGAGACTTATCAGAATCAACACAATAGCTTCAGGTTAGAGTTCCTTATCTCCCAGTGGTTTAATGTGCCATGCTGTTGACTGATGTTTCTAGAACACCAGTAGTTAGTGATCACAATTAATGGTATGTAAAGCAACAGTACTGATGTGATTCCAAATATCTGAGGACCCCATATTAGAAAAGACCACTTTGTTTTATACTCTTATCAGAAAGCTTTTGTCTTATTGTGCTACAGTTGGTAAGATTTGATCATGAAATTTAATTGTAATGAATGAAATGATTACTCATGATTACTAGATTGGATTTGTCCAATTTTCTTTTTACTTTGATGTGTTTCAAGCTTGCTAATGCTAACATTTGTATTTGCCTGCATGTCTTTTCCATGAGCTGTGTCAAGCTATGTTTGTCTAGTGAACTATTTTATTCATAAAAGAATGAAAACAAATGTTTTAAGGCTCATAGAAGAGTGTCAGGGATTATGTTTCTCTTAAGTCAATTATTAAGCACAATTTAAGTTTCTCAACTCTGAAGGAGTTATGTTTTATTCTAAAATACTTCTAGCACAAAGGTGTATAATTAATGGTAAATTGTCTTGGAGAGATGTTGTGCAAAGCTCTCTATGAGAAAAGAAACCAGGTGATCAGTGAATCTGCCACTTACAAGATGAAGTACTGAACCATGGCCTAGCATAACCATATGAGCACTGTTAGTTTCTTGAGTTTTTTTTAAACACCAAACAAAAAGAAAACCATGAAACTGGTAGAAATCTAGGTAAGTGTCCATTATCCTTTTAAAGAAGTAAAAACATCTGCAGAGAAACTATAATTCACTGTATGCAATATACTGAGAGAAATGTGATTCTCGTGGTTATGAACTTAAACCCTCTGGGTTTAAGCATTTTCTTGCAACCTCATAAATGGGTGTCACTGATGTGAGCATCATGCTAGGCAATGAAGAAGGCCCCTTAGTGACACATTGTTTATACATCGTGCATATCATCTCCTCTCACAACATGAAAACATTCATAGAAAAAAAGATTAGTTTTCATAGTTAGTATACTTCCTATACTAACAGGAAGGGAGAAACAAGTGTGATTGCTGAAGAAAGTAAGAACCTCTGGAACATTCTAGATAGCTGTTAAATAACAAATTAAGATTTCAAAGTTTGTCCAAGATATGTTGCCCCATGGATCTGAAAGGAAAGGCAAAAAAGTGTCTAATTGGTTCCTGTATTTGTGTGAGGGAAATACTGTCTAAATTTCTTGACAGGTGAGCAAACTTTTGGAGTAATAACACGTGGGATTTTTAGAGTATTAGCCACCAACAGTAGATAAAGGGGCAAGTTTCCAAATTTTATTTTTCTTCCCTTCAAATTTCCTCTTGCCTTTTCATTCTTCCTATAACTGTGGTAAGATGGGAATTTATCCTGGTACATGGAAAAATGACCAAAGCTGGCATTATGGTCAACATAGTTGCTTAGTTGGGAATATTTCTAAGTGTGGGGTTAAAATTAATCAGAGTAGTAAAATTGATGACCGAGTTGTCATTTTGTTTATCAGGAGATACAGACATTTTGAGAGCCTCTCTCTCTCTCTCTCTCTCTCTCTCTCTCTCTCTCTCTGTGTGTGTGTGTGTGTGTGTGTGTGTGTGTGTGTGTGTGTGTAAAGCTGCTGGATAATTTCTATTGGTTGAATGTGGTCTGGGCTAGGGTTTCATGTGTGCAAAGCCTGACCTTTGGTGTGGTGATAATTGTAGGCAGTGGAACTTTTCACATGTGAATCTTAATGGATGATGCCTGGTCACTGGGAACTCTGCCCTCAGAAAGAATCAATGTCCTTGTGAGATGGTGGTAAGCTTTTTTTGATTAATTTTTATCTTTACTGGTACATTGCACACCACAATCACACTCAGTATCAGAAATTTGTACCCGTATATGACACAATTTAATCCTCATTGTTTCTCATTCTGCTACCCACTCTACAACCCCCACCCCCTATTATATACATAAGCTTTGTTTCCCTTTTTTATTACCCTCACATTTTTCCTTTACCCCTCATTACTCACCCCTCCAGTAAGTTCTTAATAGGTTGTCATAAAAGCCCACGACTGGCTCTTTCCCACTATTTGGCTTCCTGTTTTACTATGTGATGTTTCCCTTCAACACAAGCTGAAACTGTGATATCGTCCACCATAAAACCCTTGGTAGAAGCAGCATAAATTGGGCAATTTTACATTTATCAAGAATCACCTTGTAGGCTCCAAAACCATAAACTAAGTGAATATCCTTGTAAACATATTATTCAAAATCAGATAATTGATTATAGAGTTCAGAAAGAGTCTAATATAAGAATCTACTCTACATAATAGAAAACAGAACCAAAAGATAGTGGAGTATAAAAGTGATAGATGAAGAATGGATGATGTCCTACTGTTTCTAAATCATACTGAACCTGTACATTTACATAATACAAGCATGTTCTGTCATTTTTTAGTTTAAAATAATTTTATTTGAGTTTCAATCAAATCACTAAGTTGAAGTCTTTGTTTCTTTGGGTTTTGGGGGAATTTACAGTAATTTAGCTTTCTTTGTTTTTGGCTTTTTTTGTCTGCATAATGCAATAATCTGAAAAAGAAAGGAGATTGTTATGTTGAGGAATAAAATTCAAAGCAGATTTTGAATTGGAGTCATACTATATTTGAACGGCTATGTCTATCCAATGATACCTTTAAAATAAAGCTATATTTTCCTTCTAAATATCTTTAAAATATAGATAAAGGTCATTTCTGAATAATAAGTCAAACATTCTAGTTATCAATTTCTAAAGATAAGTAAATTACTTTTAGTTTCCGATCTGCTTCTGCAGCGATACTTTGTCATTTAATGTTATTTTCCTATTCTCTATAATAATTGTCTTGATTTTTAAAAAAGTTTACACACAAATTACTACAAAAGCCAATAGAGTGCTGTTCATACATATATTAGAAGTTAAAGATGCTTTCATAATTTTATGTGGCTAACATCTTTGCATGTGTGTATTTCTATTCTCTATACTAATTTCAGTGATTTTTCTGTTTCAAAAGTTACCTACATAACACAGGTATGTATGATACTGAAATTCAAAGAAGCAGAACTAATGGTATATTATATTCTTGAACCTATATTATTTCCATGTTCATATATTATTGCACTTATGTTCACATGCAAATTATACACAAATTCATTTATATTATATATATATATATTATTATTGGAATTGTTTTCTCTAACTACGAAGACTGAAAATTCCCTCGATCAACTATCAATAAGACGAGAACTAGAAAAGAAAGAGACAGAAAATTCATTATGTCTCTGTTTCTTTGTACTGTTGCATCATCAGAATTTCTGCTGATATTCATTCACACTGTGAGGACTGTCTTCCTCATCAGTTGGATCTAAATGATAACTTCTTTCAGAAATACACTTACAGACACATTATAAATTATGTTCTATCATGTACCAGGAGCTCTATTAAACCATAAACAGGAAAAATTATCACAATATCATGTTATTAGATATTATTTAGAAATAGAATTAGATATTATTTAGAAGTATAATTTTTCAGTATTACAATTGAAAGTAGTGTCTATTATTATAGTTGGTATTTGTTTGATTAGCAAAGAGTTTAATAACTATTCACATGTTCCTGATATTTCCAAGACACTTTCATCACATATTTGTATTAATTTTTCTATTGATGGATTTTACCATTTCCTAAATGAATTTTTTGAATGGAATATAATAAACAGTATTTGTGGATATAGCTCATTTTGGTCCTAATACTGGAACACATTTAGAATTTCATTTTTTCATAGTTCCTGTTTTACCCTTTCATACTAAGTATGATATCTTATTCTTACCTAGTTTAGGATTTTGCAAACCACATGAATTTTTTGGAATTTTAGTAGTATTTTAAATATTCAAGAATAATTCCATTAAATTTACTTCGTAATTGTCAAATTGGAGAGAATAAAATACTTACATTGTTATACATGCTAACGTTGTATGAATAAGTCGGGAACATTTTATTATTGAGAACACTATGTTCTGTTATTCTGTGCAATCTTCATCTTGATTACTTTAATTTGGGGTTTCCAATCACATTATTCCAATCATTGATGCATAGTTATTGACACTTACATTGAGAATCACAATAAGATGAATATTTTAAAGACTTATTTTTAGCTTCAGTTCCTTCCACACAGTATCTTCCATTTTCTTCAGTGTCTACCTTTGATTTCTTTTGAATTGATAAAAAATATTCAGATGATGTCATTTTCAGAGGCACTTGATTTATGTTCTTACTGAGAGCTTAGATATCTAAGAAACCTGTCTTGTTTTATCTGTGAATACCATAATATTTTTAAGAGATAATTAGCTAAAAATATCTATGTGGCATGGCCTCATAGATTTCTCATGTATGTATGAAACCATAATATTTATTCAGTTTTTACTAAAATGGGATTTTCTCCTTATTCCTTGTCATAATTATTGTCTCAAATCTCATTCTCTCAATTCTTTTCCTTAGAAAATTGTACACACTGGATCTCTTTGTCAATTCTATTATTTTTTGTTATATCCAATATCATAAAACAGATTAACAGATATATTAGGTAAAACAACACTTACAGTTTATCTGGTTTTGCATAGCTCCTTAGTGTACATGTGTTAAAAGAATGAATGGAATAAAAATAAACTTATTTACAAATGAAGTACTAAAAGCAGGGGACAGAAAGATATACTTTTATGTAGTTTATCTGTATATTACTTTGATCATTCATTTCTATGATCTGGAGAATCATTCATAAATTCAAACTACAAACATCCCTTTATACTAATAATTGAATGATTTAGAAGCTAATACCAGATGTGGACACATGTATATAAATTTGTTAAGATTCAGATAAGAAAAAAAGATGTCCTGCCACAAAGTACAAAGACTATTGATTTATTCCTCACCAATTTGAAAACAAATATATTATCAGGCTTTTTAAAGAAACAGATTATGTCAAAATTACTTTCTTCAGCGATTTACAGTAATGATAACAGTTAATGTTTATTGATCTGCTTAGGGCTTAGATTTTTTATACATCACCTCATGTTGCGCTCAGTTTTAGCAATGTTGGTGCTGTGCAATTGATATGCCAACATAGCTCATGGACACACTTTTGACCCCATTCTACAATTGTACTTTCCTGTTTTATCAATAACTGATCATTTTTCCCACTTTATAAAAATTTTATGATGCCTAAAGACAATAATTGTACATAATAATTTCTTGCATTTTTAATATTTCCTGTTCTGGTGAAGATACTGTGGCTAAGTCATAGGTAATTTTCAGACTTCTGCTCTTCTTTCCTTTGAAATGTCAAACTTTCCCAAGGAAATTATTTTTGGATGATGGAATAGTGTTAAAAGGTGGGCTGTGGAGGCAGATTTCTTCCCTTGTTTTGTACTGTATGGATTTTGGGGACAAACAGAACTCTGTGCTTTAACTAAAATATGGACAGACAACAGCCACCGTAGACTCAAAAAGCAAAAGAAAATTAAACCAAATAAAGATATTGTGTGAAAATTTTACTCCTCACGCCTCAGTGTCAGCTATGTTGAACTGTTTCTCTAAGTATATATTGAAAACTGTGGTAGCAATGATAGTTAATGGTCTCAAGATTAATTTCTGTGAGGTGTTCAGAGAGAGATGTTCAGTCCATAGTATCGTTTTCTATTCTACAATGTGAGACTTGCCTATTTCTTGTGATAAGATACAGGGAGTCTTCCTTGATTATCATACATTCGCCTCTTTGTTATTGATGTTTCTCATCAAAATGCAACATTAGCTCAAGATGTAACATAAGGGTTCCTGGTGATGAAGATGTAATATATACACACATGGTTGAGAATCTTGAGTAGACACCATATAAAACTCAAAATATCATCCCTAGATTTTTTCTTAATTTTATCTGTATTGGTACATTGTATGTACACATCATGGTCATACTCATTATTGGGAATTTGTACCAGCGTATGATACAATTTAATTCTCATTTTTCCCGTTCCCCTACCCACCCCACAACCCCCCACTCCCTAAATATGTGAGTTTTGTTTCCCTGTTTTTGTTACTCTCACATTTTGCCTTACCTCTTATTACTCACTCCTCCCCTAAATTTTTTATAAATATTTCAGAAAAAACTCCAAAAGTTGTTTAAGAGTTTCTCAAAGAAATAGTTCTTTTTGTTGTTGTTGTTCTCTTTTGTTCTCTGAGTCAGGATCTTATTAGTAGGTCAGGATGGTTTTGAACTATGTAGCCCATGTTGGCTTTGAACTTACAGCAGTCCTCCCACAGAAATCTTACAAGTGCTGAGATGATAGGAGGGTTCCACCTTTCTCCTCCTCTCTGTCTGTTAGTCTCTGTCTGTCTCTGTCTCTGTCTCTGTCTCTCTCTGTCTCTCTGTCTCTGTCTCTGTCTCTCTGTGTCTATGGCTGTCTCTTTCTGTGTTTCATTTATTTATAGCTTGTATGTTTTGCTTTTTTCTTTTTTTGTTGTTGTTTTGAGACAGGGTCTCACTTTGTGGTCCAGGCTGGCCCTGAGCTCACTCTGCAGCCCAGGGAAGCCTCAAACTCACAGCAATTTCCTGCCTCTGCATCCTGAGTGCTGGGATTACAGGCGTGAACTACCACACCAGCACTGTGGTACGTGGTACTGATTGCTGGTGGGTGTGAGTCACCATACCTAGTATTGTTGTACTACGTGGGTACCAGGGATTGAACTCAGGACCTTGTGCTTGTTAGACAGGTACTGGAACCACAGAGCTAAATCCCCAGCCCTAGTTTGTGTGTTTTTCTTACTGGTAAATCTTTCATAGATATTAAGTTCCAACTGTAAGCTTTTAGCATGTTTCCCAACCCCATCTGTAACATGATCTTATCACTATCATTAGGTGTTATTTATAATTCATAATGTTTTATAGTTTTATGATGAACTTTAAATTACTAAAATATGTTTATTCATTCTCAATCATTTCATTATTGTCACTGTATGAATGAAGAATAGTGAAAACAACATGATGCGTGTCTGAAGTTAAAAAGATAAATTTCTTTTGAATGCAGTGAGTTCAAAACATTTATAATTATTCAAGATGTGTAAATAGCTGCATAAGATACAAATAATGATTGTCTTGTTAATTTGGAAGAAAAATGCACTTATCCCATCCACGTACATAATGAGATTTTTTATCTGTTTTTATTTAAGTATTTGTAAACATTTGTGTTGCATTATAATAAAATGTCTATATTTTGACTGTGCTGTCTACTGAACTCAGAGCCTTACATATGCTAACCAGTGATACTACCAGTAAGCAATACTCCCATCATAAAATGTGAACTAAATATCTGTCAAGCTCAACTGAGAAAATAAACACTTGTGCATCAGTTGAGCATATAACATTCAGAAGCACACTGCCACAGTCAATTTTATAATTCACCTATAAATTTCTTGGAATGTAGGAGATGTTTAATTAAATAGCATCTGTAAGAAGAATAATTTTAAAGAAAATAGCTGATTTAGATATTTGAAAGTCTACCTCAAAATACTGTTTCCCAGCTGATAAAGTGGATGTAGTAATTTTAGGCACATTTCATATTCACATTTTGATTTAAAGTGAACAAAGTTGACTCATTTAAAATTTCTTATGTGTTTGTTTCTATGAAGTTCTTTCAATAATTGGACCAGAATTGTTTTAGTGGAATAAATTAGTTTTAACATTACTTTAAATTAAAATTTTTGCTTCTGTAATTTCTGAGTTAGCATTTTAATTGCATCTGAGCCCTAACTAGACCTCAGTTTAGAAATGAGGGTTTTTTATTGACACGCACACCCCAGAATATGGTTAATAGAAGATTAACATGAGTTTCAGAATAAGATGAAAATCCAAAGAAATTGTGTCTTTCTTGTCTCTCTGATCTGTATTTCTTACATTTTAGATATCAACATAATATGTATACAAGTATTTTCCTTCTCAACAAAGCATTAATCTAGATCCCTGTTGATTTTATAAAGAATAGAGAATCATCAGCTTTGAACACACAAAAAACACACAAAGAATTTTAAAGATATTGTATGACATATTTCATAGAGTGAGGAATGCTTCCAATAATATCCTAGTTTTGAAATTCCTTTATAATTGATTGTGGAGTGTCATTGCAAGCAGAGGGTTGATACTTTTGCTACAAAATATTTTCTTTGGAGACTGATAATACATATTTGAATAAAAGCGAGGAAAACATGCACATGACTTCATAATTTTACAAAGTCATTTAAAACTCCTCAAAAATTTTATTATGATATGTACACAAAATAATATGTACCTACCATGTATGCACAGAGTTTAAAGAACAACAATAAACATACATTAATGGACTAAGACAGCTTCAACACTGCCTCTTAAGAGCTGTAGATTTTTTTTTGTAATCCAGGAGATAGACACTCTATTTTCATTGTGTTAATCTGTTTTTTTAAAAAATAGAAATCTTTTACCAATTTGTGTTTGTAAGTGTACAGTAGTTATTATTTACTTTTTAAATTTCCATAAATGAGCCAGGCATGGTGGCTCACGCCTGTAATCCCAGCACTCGGGAGGCAGAGACAGGAGGATTGCTGAGTTCGAAGCTTGCCTGGGCTACATAGTGAGCTCAGAGCCAGCCTGAACTACAAAGCGAGACCCTGTCTCAAAAAAAAAAATTCCATAAATGAGTATTATAAAAGAATTCAGCTGAGATCTATATTTAATCAATAGCACAATTAGAATATTTATCCAAGTGAGTATATCTAGCAGTATCACTTTGGTTAGGGTAAAATATCTCATTGTGTGCATATAAAGATTTTACCCATGCTATTGTTAGCATTGTTAGGTTGATCCCTATTCTTTGATACTGAAAACAATGATCTAAGAGATATTCATGTATTTGTCTCTTGTTCCTATAGAATAGAATTACAAAATATTATTTTGACAACTTTGATAATAATATCAATTTGTTTACCGAGGTATGGGGTAATCACACTTCCATAATTTGAAGTTCTCATGATATCTCCTCTTTCACCAGATAAGATATTATCTAGCTTTATTTTCATAAACCTGGTGGGATTGAAATAACAAACTATTGTGTGTGCAATTCATATTTTCCTGAATGCAATTAAGCAAAATAGCATTGTATGTACTTGTTATTTTTTATTTATAATGTGCTTTTATATGTGTATATATACATATATATGTATATATAGATATGTAAAATATATATATATAATCAGTTTTCCATCTGTTCTTGGTGTATTATTGAATGGATCTGATCTACTATCCGAACATGTTACTACTTATGTGTTGTGTATATTTTTGTTATTTAAAGTACTTTTACTTTGTACAGTACTTTTGTGAACTTGCATTTTCTTAACTTTAGTGTCATTTTATAAAACAATGTTTTGTAATTAAGAAATAATTTCTTTCTTTCAAACTTTGACTGTTTCTATTATGTGTAATATCTACTTGCATAACGGCTAAAGCTTCCAGTTAAATACTGACTTTAAATTTGGACATTCTTGCCTTGTTTTTGATCTTAAATTACTTTGAAATTTCCTCCTTGGATATAATTCTTATCTGAGACATTTGTAAATGTCTCTTAGTTTCATATTTCTTAGTAACAATTTGCTTTTTTTAATCAAGAGGAAATGAATTTTTTTCAGCTACAGGTGTGACTGTGATGAGAATGTCTTCTTTTCCTAAGTTGTTGTCGATTGTTAAGGCCATGGCTTGACTGGGTTGCAAGATGTTTAGAGAAAAAAGGAAGCACACTTCTGAGGAATTTTATCTGGACTTCCAGAAGCACCTGGCATGGAGAGGAGAGCCTAAGGGGAGAGGACGTCTTGGGTCTGTGTGTGCTGTCCTCCAGGCTGGAGGCCCGGAGGGGCAGGAAGGGGAGGAAGGAACAGCTCTCACAGACAGCCACATTCTACTCCCGAGTGGCTGTGTATTGTTTTCCTGCTGCTACATTTTTGAGGTGGCTAAGAATGCTTCAGCCTTTGAGCACCGACCTGCACAGGTGACTCCCCTGAGCTCCATGCTGAGCCTCCACTATCAGTCCCTGCTCTGCCTATTCTTGGAATAAACAGCTACCAGTTTTAGTGTCTTCAGCATGCCCAAAGCCACTGTGGGACAGATTTTTGTAAGCCAATCTAATAAAACTCCATATATATACATATATACATGTATATATGTATACTTGTATATATGTGTATGTGTGTGTGTGTGTGTGTGGATTCTATTGGCTCTGCTCCTCATAACCGACATACAATTAAACATTTTTTAGCCAGAACATCCATTAAAGGATGAAATGTGCCGACCCAGCTGGATATCTATAGTCACCACTCAGTCCAGGTGGGGGCAGAATGTGCAAGAGTTCTCTAGGAAGCTGGCACGTGTGCTTTAAATTGGCACAGCAAATGTGACTAGTAAGTAAACCTATCCACATCGCCTGTGCATTAGGAGAACACTTCCTAAATTTGTAGCTAAGCCAAACAGAGCAAGCCAGCCTCTCCAAATGTGTCACCTCAAGTAGAGATATACAAGTCTGTAGGTGAAGTCCATAGGCCAAGGATGAGCAACAATAAAGGTAAAAAAACAACCGGAAACCTACAGTAAATATAAAACTTTAAACCTAATAATATGTCTGGATAATTGACAGACCATAAATAAAAGTTGTCTCAAGAAAAGAAGGTCAAAGAAGCAAAATTCTGTGCTTAAAAAAAATGATAAAATGAAAACACAAACAAGTACTTTAGATATATTACTTGGAAAGTACATTGTAGAATATTTATGTTTACTGTGTCAAAATGCTTAAAATTAAGCTACAAAATATTGGGAGGGAGGTGGATATATATTTCTAAAATGACTTTCACGTTTGAGAAAAAAATGAAAAAAGGAAAAAAACAAATCATCTTTTTAGAAAGCGATAATAGGCAACTTTAATAATATGTATTCTTGGTGTACAAAGGGGCTGAAACGTTCTAAGCATTGTGGATTGACTAAGGATATAGAGAAGACATTAGCTAACTTTCAAATTGAAATCATTAAGTGTATGTGTTGAAATGCCTACATTTTCTGAAGAAGTAATGCTGGAGAAAAATAAAAGAGCAAAAGAAAGACACTGTATAATAAATAAAGACAAAAATAATTTTTAAAACTCACAAAATCAAAGATAAAAAAGATGATAACCTTTAAGCGAATGGTAAAAGAGTACTATGAACAATTTTGACTAATTGAAATTAGTCTCTTTAAATGTTAAAATGTGGGGCCGGAGGGTTAGCTCAGTGGTTCTGGCGCCTGCCTCGCAAGTGCAAGGTCCTGAGTTTGATCCCCGGTCACCACATACAATGCTGGGCATGATGATTCACACCCACCAGCAATCAATACCACATACCACAATGCTGGGCGTGGTGGCTCACACCTGTAATCCCAGCACTGGGGAGGCAGAGACAGGAGGATTGCTGAGTTCAAAGCTTGCCTAGGTTACATAGTGAGCTCAGCGCCAGCCTGAACTACAAAGCGAGACCCTGTCTCAAAAAAGAAAAAAAAAAAAGTTAAAGTGTGACTCATAATTTAGATTTAAAATTTTGATGTTAGCAAATGAAATACATCAGCACATAAAAGTGACACAGTGTTAGTTAAAGTGTATATCATGACTAGGGAAGGGATGAACGGTAAACACACAACTAAACATAAATATCATTTGGGAAATTTAGTTAGCCCAAATATTTTTGGATATTCTTCAATATCTCTTCATACTTTAAAATATCTTCTCAAAACCTCGAACTGATATGAAATATTCAGTTTGCTACAGTGTATGTTCAAAAACTTAAATACAAAGGAAAGATGTGAAAAGAATTTTATGAACTGAGAAAAAAAGATGTGCAGCTTAATAAAAAATAAATATATTTTAAGGAGTTCAATGGATGAGTAGAACTTGAGCTTTGGTGGCCAGCTTGGGCAAAAAATCCAGAGATGGTCATGTAGATAGAAAACAATACAATTAACTAAAAATATTCTCTTAGGTCATGCTTCCTCAGAAAAAGACTTTAAAAGAAAGATTGAGATGAAAATATCCCCCCCCAAAAGAGTATAAATGAGCAAGAAAGGATAAAGCAGGGGAAGAAACAAGTCCAGGAGAATATTTTAAAAATATTTGGCAACATATGTGCCCTAAATCATATGTTTTAAAGTCAGATTGGTCAAATTGGTTTTCAGCTTTGGCAAACTGTTTTTCTCAAAATTATGTTTAAGGATCATCATGGGTATGTACTCCTGTACTCCATTCCTATGAGTTATAAAATAGCCATTATATTTTTCTTGTCTTCTAATTAAACATATCTTATGCAGGACATATGTGAAAATTTCTCCCTAGAGTGTGAATCTAAGGGTAGATGTGGTGGTTAAAATGTAGCATTTTAAAATCAACTAGATAATGTTAGAGTGTTTCCCTGTGTGATGATACCAATTTACATACTTTCTATCACTGTATGAAAGTATCACTTTCAATTTTTTTAAATTTGGATTACAAAATGCCTGTCAACTCATATTCCCCTTTCTTCACTGTTTTTTCTATCATTTTCTTACACACATTTTACAGTTTGCTACTAATATTTAATTGATTAAATATATGATCCATATCAGCTGTAACTGTACATTTCGTATTTCTGTTCTCTTTGTAGAATTTTCTGATGGTTAAAATGACGTTTTCTTCAATATGGGACGTATTTTATGTAGTGTTTAAAAATCTCTTTTCAATTTTAATTTTATATTTCCTTTTAAAATTATATCTTTTTGCCTCAGTAGTGAGACTCACTTGAATTGTTTCAGAATTTGAAACAATTTCAATTTTGATTTAAATGAGTTGAGAAAATCCATGTGAATAACAACAGCATTCAGTAAAGCTATTTTTTCCTCATTTTTACTTTTATTTCACAAGGTCACTTATGCCACATTGCAGAGATGAGTCTTAAGAGGGGCCGTCAATGTGAGTCGTATTTTCCTCATTGGTCCAATGGCTATTATTCCACCGGTGTCATACGCCTTTCGATACGATAGCTGCAAATGAACTATTGATATCTGACGAGGTGTCTATCTCCTTCATCCTATTTCTAGGACTTATTGGCTCTTTTAAATCATCTTCTCAGGTCTATAAATTTAAAACTGGTTTTCACATATGATAAACCTTTACTGTAATGACCATAGACATAGACATCTTTGTGTGAAAACTGACATGTGTGAAACATTAATTTTAGATTACATCAACATTCACTTGGATTCTTACAAGTCTCTCGTCTACATCGTGAGGTACTTTGTTTTTCAGATACCTCATGTTATTTGCACCGATGCAGCTGGCATTTGCAGCGTGCCCTTTGCCCACCTGCCGGGTGGTGTGGACGTCCTCTCGCGAGCTCTGTGCGCTTGGCTCCGAGGTGAGCACGTCTCACCTTGCTGTGCTGAGCGGGGAGGTGCCTCAAACTACACTTCTGTCCCCACGGGGAGGATGAGTCCTGCGCTCTGCGTGTAAGCAGAATCCTAGGGGAGTCAAAGGGACAGTCATCCAACAAGCCACATGCCTGAGCCAAACCTGTACTCATATTTAGAACAATGAATCTTTCAACAAACAAAACTTTAAGGAAAAAAAGAAAATCACCAACAGCCGAACCTCAAATATATAGACCAGGGAACATCCTGAAGTCGTGGACCTATATTTTTAGGAAGGCATCATGTTGTCAGAGAAGGACACCATTTAGATTTGGATTTAGATACAGATTTCGATGCGATTTCTGTGTCGGCTTCATGAACACATCTGCCTCCTTTGGGCCATTGTATATACACATGAGTGAGTCCCTCTCAGGTTTTCTCATTTTCTCCTCTATGGGACAATGTGCAGGTTCCTAATGTTGCCACGCGGAGGCCTCCAGAACCTTGCCATATGCTGCTTTTCTAATATAGTATCTTAACATTATCTTAAGAGACAGCTTTTCCAGCATTCAACAAAATGCCAGAAATTGGTCACTTTGGGACTTCTGCATCCATCCTTTTCCTCCTACCACTCTACAGTTCTGTATGAAGTGAGGAACACTTTCCTGATAGAATTTCAATATCCATTTTTAGTCACACTTTCTCTGAAATATTTGATCAAAGTTATTTTTTTTCTCCTGTCTCCACAGTCTTTGCATGTTCTTCTGTGGTAGGTGTATTGTATTGCACTTCGTTATCTAAGTATTCACATTTAGGAACAAAACATTGTTTTGAAATAGCTTTCATGTGAATGCATTCTTTGGCTTCCTGAATAACATTGAAATCAAGTATTTCTTTTTAGATTAGTAAGTCTTCAAAATAACAAAATACTTAAGAGTCCTATGAAAATGTATGATGTTGTTCATCTATGTATGCAATTAAAATTCACTGGTGGCTGTTATGAAATTTGCCTGAGTTGTATTTTCAATTCTATGTGGCGACTGATATGTAACTACATGTGTCTGTATGTTGTAAGAATTCAAATACCATACATATATGTGCACGGAAGAGTTACTGTGTACTTTCTTTTGAGTATGAGTAGTGAAAAGGAATGGCGTCAGGGGTATTTAGCATCCCTAAGGGAGAACTTTAATAAGTATAAAATGTAAATGAAGAAGGTTCACTAAGATGCAAAGCTATTGACTTTGCTGCTTATGTAAGCACTGTAAATGTGCTGTGCATAGACCTGATCCTGAGGCATGATTTTTTGAGAAATTAAAAAGTAAAATGAGAAATCAACATCATTTTACTTTGTTATGTTAATTCATGGGCAGCACTATGAAAATTTTATCAGTTCAAAATTAGGTGATGAATGAGTTCCAGAACATGTAATAGGTATTGTGAAATATGAAGAAAAGTTCAAAGAGGAAGGAGAGCAGGGGAAGCAAAAAAGGGAAAGAAAACATCTGATGGTATAAAAGAAAAATTGAAAACAAAGCTTATGCATATAGCAGGTTTCAAGGGTTAAAGGGAGGGCGGGGAATGAGAAAAATAAGAATCAAGATATATCAGATACAGGTACAAATTCTCAATGATGAATGTGAAAATGATGTATATCTACAAATGTACCAATAAACTCAATAAAGAAAACAATTAAAAATGAAATAGTAAAATTAGCTTGATATTTTGTATTAACTAACACATATTTTCCCTTAAAAGTTGTCATATGAAAAATAAGTAATCACATAATAACAAAACCTTAATAATTAAACATATAATTTAATTTAATCACCACAGAGGTTTGTATCAATAACACTTTAAATATGAGACAGTTGTTAAAATATATATTGAATATTCTGCCAGGCAGGGTGGCTCACGCCTGTAATCCCAGCACTCGGGAGGCAGAGACAGGAGGATTGCTGAGTTCCAGGCTTGCCTGGGCTACATAGTGAGCTCAGAGCCAGCCTAAACTACAAAGCGAGACCCTGTCTCAAAAAAAAAGCATATTTTTTTAAAAGAATATTCAATATATATATATATATTTTTTTTTTTTTGAGACAGGGTCTCGCGTTGTAGTTCAGGCTGGCTCTGAGCTCACTGTGTAGCCCAGGCAAGCCTCGAACTCAGCAATCCTTCCTCTGCCTCTCGAGTCCTGGGATTACAGGTGTCAGCCACCATGCCTGGCAAAATATGCTTTTTAAAAATAGGTTTTCTCCTATGTTAACCTCTGCTTTGTTATTATCCCAAATAAAAAAGTGAACATTGGTCACCTCATAATATTTTAAAGGTTGAATGAATTTTACGTTAAGTTGCAAAGCATCATTTTCTCCTTTGTATTATCTTTTCTGGAGATCCTTTCTATGGTAACTGTACATCTTTTTCACTGTTGATCAAGACACAAATCCCATCCTCCCACAAAAACATCTGCTGAAACAGATTTGTGTTTCCAGTTCTGAATTGCACTGTTCAAGCCATTGTCAGTATTCAACTAATAGCTAGTTCCATTTCTGGGACTATATTTAAGTATTCATTCTTGATTCAAGTTGTCTTGTTCCAAATACAGAAGTGAATTTTTAGATGTCCTAGCTAATTTTCGAGTCAAATTTATCATAGCCTACTGGCCAACTCTCTGAGCTGACCTCAAATACTTAGCACCTGTATACTGAATATTATTTAACACTAAAGAAAATTTGGTTGTTATTCTTTCTCAAATCTTTAAAAGCAAATGAGCGCCTTTAAAAAAAAAGGGTCCACATTTTATTCCTGGTTACACACTCAATATTTATCTTGCTATCTGTGCAAAATTTTCTTCAAAACTAAATGAATATCTGGGTTAAAACTGTAATGAAATAAGGTGATTATAATTAGAACCAGCAATGTTAGGAGACTAAAATCTTTCAGTAATTCTTTAGAACAATACTAAGTAGCTTTATCAGTAGCATGTTAAGTTTTACCATGGGTTGGACAGTGACACAGTAAGAAGAGGCAATTGGTAACTATCAATGTGGAAAAAGAAAATAGTTTGATTTTACACTGGGAAAGCCAAATAGGCATTTAATAATAAAATTATTAAATGTTACATAACTTTCCCTGAATCACATATTGCCTTTTTTTTGGAAAGACATATTCCTGGTATAACTGCTTTAAGACATCATTTTGGATTAAACTTTTCTTATTTTTATTTCCTGCAAGATTAACTCATGAAATGCCGCAGAGCTCCCGTTCTGCTGTGCTGTAAGTGAGTTGATCAATACGGGAAAATGAAACCTTCCGTAGATGTCTGAAGCTTTCTGTAACTGAACAATACTTGCATTAGTTTCTCTCTTGTCAGGCAACCTTAGGAAACCAGTACCAGTGTTAGGAGCTCAGTGTGTTTTCACAGCTCCCGATGCTAGGCGTCTGAAATCCCAGTGTCAGCAAGTTGCTTTTACCCGAGACCTCTCCATGGAAGCAGATGGCCGCCTCCTGGCTGTCTCCTCACATGGCTTTTGCTGTACACGTGCCTGTGCCCTGTATGGCCAACTCTCCCTGGGTGAGGACACCAGTCACTTCGGGATAGGACCCACCTTTGTGGCTTCTGCTTTTTAACCTAGTCTTCTCTCTAACAGCCCTGCCTCCAAATAGGCCCACTTTCTAAAGTATCAGGACTCAGAGGATCAACATATGAATTGGAGGAGGAACACAACTAAATTTATAATAGTATACAACAGTATAAATCTAAACATTGGATGAAAATGCATACTGCTGTAGATTTTAATTCAAGATTATAAAATTATATTTGTATCTTTTAAAATTCTAAAATTTCCTAAATCTACATGAAATAAAAACACATAGGGTGTAAAAGGTTATTTACAAGTCGAACATTGTCTTACATTGAAAAATCAACTGTTTAGTTTTATAATTAATTGTTTTGGTACCTTTTTCAGTAATTAACAAGATACTAAATGAACAAGATTGATTACTGCATCTTTTACTTCTAAAGTCTTGTTAAATTTTACTTAAATATATTCTAAAAGTAATACGATATGTCACTCATTTTCTAATGGTGCATTTCTAATATTTACTGAAGTAATTTCAATTACTGTCTTCATTTTATGAAAAACACTGAAGTTCATCTTAGTAATAGACTATAGTTGAATAGGAAATATATTGCTAGAATTTAAAGTGAATTTTGAATCCACATACATTACACTGGCCATGAAGTTAAGGAACTCAGGAAATAATAAGTGCAACTGTGAAGATAGATGTGTATTTCAGCCTTGGTGTGGGGCTCAGAAACTTGTAAATCTATACCGTCTTCTCTCCTTCAACCTGTTTGTTTCTTCCTCCCCATGCTGAAAGTCAGCAGGGGACGGTATTGGAAACTTCTGGTTGAAGTGGGGAAAGTTAAGTGACACACAAAATGTAAAGTCAGAAAGAGTAACTGAGTTAATTCATTTTATGGGTCTGGGTACTATGCCTATTTTCATTACTTGCAGTAAAATATGTGCACCTGTTCTGAAACTACTTCCTTCTCTTCTTTTCTTCTCTGTTCTTTTTTCCTTTTCTATAATCGGTCATTGGAAGAAGATGGGCAATTCAATTTAGTATGCAGAGGAAGTAATTTTCATCTCCAATAAGTGGACATCAGAAATAAACAGAATCTTTTCTCTTTAGAGGAAATAACTAATTTTATAACTGCTAACACTTTAAATGTGCTTTAATTGATTATCAAGGCTTTTCTTAATTGGTGAAGAGGAATTATAAGGATTAAAATATTATAAGGGTTAAAAATGTAAATATACTTTTATTTAGGGGTGAAGAAGTACAGTAGATATGTAAAATGATTAAATGTTTTCACTATTGCTGGAGAGGCAATAAAAGATTACAGAATAAGTAACTTGCAGAAAAATAGTTGAAAGAAATTTCAATAACACCAAAAAGCAAAATAGGAGCTTTCATAAAATTAGGTGAAAACATTTAAATAAAGCAAAAGAAAATGCTAAATTTTTACCTAATTGAGTCAGCTCAGGTTGCCCTAGGAAAATGGCAGAGACTGGATGTCTTTAACAACTGGGATTTATTTTTACATAATTCTAGAGAGACTGGAAGTTGAAGATCAGCCTACCAACATAGCTCTGTTCTGGAGAGATTTTTTTTCATGTCCTGAGTTTTCTGGTGTTTCGTCACTAATGTCACCCCAAGGGGCCCACATCGTGAAGTAGCAGTCAAAAATCACAGTAAGTAAGTGAATTCCTCTGTTAACTAAGCTACACATATTTAATGCAAAAATGGTACGAGAATGTGTAAAGTCACAGTTAAACATAGAAATTTTAACACATTTCTCAAAAATTTAATTAGATACCATTCAAGATTACAGCAACTGTAACAAAACAAGAGGCAACTCCATATACAGAAGACATACATTTATAAATATGTATTTGCAAAATGGTGAAAACATTTTTATAGTGAAATTATGTCAAATTGAATGAAAAATCTGGGCTAAAACCTAAGTTGGTGTAAGACAAATATCACCATCAAAATATAGAAACAATGTTCAGTTTAGACTAATTTTCTGAAACAACTATTATATGTCTATTACTAAACGTTAAAATTATTGAAGGCTAATATTAACTTCATGTGTATCAAATTAATCTTGTGGCTCAATTACTCACACCACCGCTACACTGGAACCTGCAATACTAAAAAAAAAAAAAAAAATGTGTATTTGCAACTCTGGCCTTGGGGGGGCCAGTGAAAGTCAGGGAGCGCTCTGTTTCATTTTCCCGTGGATACAGACACTTCACTTCTCACAGTGACCTGGAATTGGTTCTTCATGAAACTCCATTCTGAACAATGCAAACACATATAAATCAATGATGTCTAAAATTTCAAGGAGTCTGTCCTAGAAAGTATCTATTTGATTGATATCAAATTATTTGATACTCATCATTCTCCACTTTGGATTAGAGATTGAGGTCCTACATGTGAAGATCTATAAGGATAGAAGAGGAATATGCATTAAAAATGTAGTTAGTTTTGTAATTATAATACAAAGGAGGAAGTACCTATCATAAAATATTTCTTATTGATGTGGATAGACAAACAATATACTTTTCTTCAGCCAATAAATGGGGAAAAATCTTTTCAATCATTGTCATAACTCTTTTGCACTCTGATTATTTGGAATTCATTTCACACTGCCACACAAAGTTTTTGTTATACTTACATCACATTCAAAGTAAAGTTATTCTCTGGCCCATACTCCTATTTCATTTTTAAAATGACTTCTCATGAGATTACTTTATAAATTTTACATTGTTAAGTTCCTCATGATAGGAAAACCCACCCTCTTCTTATATATAGCTATGCTCTTCACATTGAAAATAAAATCTAAATTAGAAATTAAAAATACATAAAATGGATTTTTCTCAGGACTCCTTTACACAGAAAACAAAAGGGCTGCTACAGAGGAAGACAGAAAAAAGCAAAATCAATTTAAGTGCCTGATATTTAGTGTGGAAGAGGGTAAGTTTGTAAAAGCTTCTCTTGTGGAAATGTTTAAAAGGCTTTTAGATTCATGGTTGTGTGTTTGCATCTGTATATAAAAGTATGTTCAAATTAATTAATATTGTGGCTTCGTAGGAAATAAAAATTAAATCCTACAACAATGTCATAGGAAATGACAAAACTATTTGGGACACAAATGACACTAAGTTTGAATTTACCCTACTCACTCTCTGCCACATTCCTCATCTGATAGTCCACATTCCAGGTATCTCAGTCTTCCTCAGTTCTTCACTGTATTTTTTCCTTCACTCCCACTTCATGCACTGTCCTCTCAGGGTCTTCTTGCCTGAACTTTCAGGCCTTCTTTTGATATCTGGGAGGAAGCTTCCTTAACCCTACATCTCTGGTATTTCGTATTCCAGTAAAACTGGCACCTCATGGAAAATGTTGAAGTCCAGCAGCAGCCAAGCCCCCTTAAACCATAGCTGCAGAGATCTCTTAGTGCATGGATGGTTCAGTATAGTTAAACAAATCACAGGGAACCAATTCCTTCAGAGGACTTTCTCAAACAGACATCCCAGAGACTTCCTTGTCAAGTGAACAACTGAACCTGTGGTGACTGAACAACAGAACGTGTGGTAGGTGAGTCTGTTTCCTGAGATTTCTCCAAGGTATTTTTCTCCTTGACTTTGTACAAAGTGTTTTGTTTCTTTTTAAAGGTGCTAACTTCTGTAATAGCCACACCTTCTTTGCCTTCAAAATGACACATAGCTCATCTGGGGCCACTTTTCAAATTTCACCTTTGTCTTTTGCCCTGATTCTCATTATACATCAGACTAAAAGCAGCCAGCAGTAACCATACAACAAGCTGAATATTGAACTGTTTTAAACTTTCCTCCACATTAATAGTCAACCTCCTTTAATATCAGCTTCCTATAAAGTTTGGAACAAGAGGAAAATTTAGGTAGATTTTCTGGTGCAGTGCAATTCACATGCCCTGTAGTCTAAATGCCAGTAGAGTCCTCGTTTCCATCTGAAACATACTGATCCTGGCCTTTACTGTCTGCCTATCAGCATCATGGCCATCCTTGAAGCTATCCCTGCATTATTGGGACTCTGCATGCTGCATCTCTAAACCTTTCCAGACTCTCCACTCATATCAATTCAAAAGGCTTCTGAACCACTTCTGCATGTAGAGTCATCTCTACAAATATCTTTCTTTGGTACCAACTTTCAATATCAGTCAGCTATCTCATCTTTGAGATCTAACAGTCCACACCTGAAACTTAAAGGAGAGAGATTAATTTGCCATGATTTCAGCCCACTATTCACTGACTCCAAGGCAGAGATATACTGCAAGGATTTCACAGAGAAACCTTGCTTTTGTTGATGATGCTCAAAAAGAAGAACAAGGGAAGAATGTCAGAGAGGAACACTGCCAGGGCCATGCCCAAGTTCATGGCTCCAGGACCCACACTGAGAGTCCAGAAATGTGCTTTACTTGCCTGTTTGACATTTTCTTAATTCAGTAAGGTGGTATATTATGACCAGTGGTTACACATGGTTTATTCACTGCAGTTATGTGACCAAATTTGATAACTGTAGACTGCTCTGACTCTATTGAGGAACACTGAAAGGCACATGGCAAAAGGCATGAAGTTCAGAGAAGAAAGAGTTGTCAATAAGCGTCCAATCTATCTATGACCGCATTTCTTTACTCTGACCTCTTCCTTATTCATGATGAAACTGGAAATGAAGCTGCCTCTCTTCTTTCATACAGGGAACTCCCAAAGGAATATTTCCAAAAGTTGGTGAGAATTACACCTCTCAAATTGAAAGACCCATTAAACAGTGAGTCAGTAGTCAATGGGAAAACATAAAAGTATAAATTGGATTATGTTCTGTGATCAATGTTTTTAACAGTCATTAACAAAATTTCAAAAATAGGAATTTTTAAGAACCTTATAATAAAGTAGTTTGACTCACTGATCCAAAATATTTTTAAAATGTCTATTGTTAAATGTCACAATAGACACCAGCTACAATGGTGAAACATATAATTTGACTTTGATTTTATTGAAAAGCACAAAGAGGTACAACTTCAGGAAAGAAGACATTAGTACAACTTCAGAAATTTAGGTAACAGTGACGTGATAATGACTAAAGCAATAATGATAAAATATGAACATATTAGGAACAGGAAAAATAATTTTGTGTCTGAGTAGAAGAATAAATATCTATGACATCTTAACCACAAGAAGACATAGATATATAATTTAAAGAGTTGAATATTAATAGAGGAGGAATAGTTTTGAGAGTACACTTAATCATTTATTCCTAAAATTTATTGTTACAGATGGCCATAAAGATATTACATGTGAAAATTAATAAGTGAATGCAGGAGGTTGGACTTCTGAAGAGTTTAGAAGTTGTACTACAGTGAAGTTGTCAGTATAAAGCTGGCATTTGGAGTCTTGAGAATAGCTAAATGGATTTGGAGAAGAATGGAGAATGCAATTTATTTATTTATTTACTCTGGTAAACTTTTAATCCAGTAAACCAGATAAGAATGAAAATAGCTCTTTCATAGGTATTTCCACAGCTCTTTTTGGAAAGAGGGTATAAAGAAAAGTGGCCTAGAAGTAGATAGATAAATGTGTAACACTAAACTGAAGAAGAATGAATTTTCAGAATTTGGAATTGAACACAGCATTATAAGATGTCACTGGAATGATTAAGCCAAGGAACTAAAATCGACTTAATGAGTTAAGCAATGAAAGAAAAAAAATAGCAGGAATAATTCTTATGAGATGGTAGCACTTAATTTTGACATTTTTGCTTTGTGTCCAACTTTAAGAAATTTCATGTTTGGGTATTTATATATTTATTTATTCAATCCAGTAAACTGTTAAATTGAATTGATATGAGAAGTCATTCCTGGGAAATGTGCTCTGAAGAGTTGTAAATTGTAACTTTTATTTTCTCATCATGAAAAACCTTGACATAAATAAAAGCTTCATTGATCAAAGTAAAATTACAATTAAATGTCAGGTTCAGTAAAAAAAAAAAAAAAAAAAAAAAAAAAAAAAAAAAAAAAAAAAAACGGCAACACAAAACAAAACATGCTGTTGGACAGCCAGAATTCAGTGAAATAAACTCGCCTTTGCTAGGCTGCAGATCTCTAGAGAAATATATTTACTTCAATATTGTGTCCCATATTTCATGATTCAAACATAGTCATGAAATTATTTCTAAATATAAAATATTTTGGGGTGACAGAGGAACAGTGAAAAATTTATTTGAATCTGGGAATGTATAAAATTGTATGGCCAAAATTGGTTTCTTTTCAAAACTAATTGTCAATTTTCTTCTCTTTCAGAAGTGCGAAATGAGGATATCGATCCAGTGTCCCAAATGCATGAGCCTCCTCTATTTGTTCTAATTTTCAAAAACACAAAGCTGTTTCTCAAATCAAATAAGTGAATCCCTGATATCAAAACCAAAGTATGCATTTACATATGTAGATAAAAATATTATACATATTCTCCAGAAGATTTGAAGAAGGAAAATTACATTATGAAAATTTATGAAGACCATTTACACTGGATTTCTGTTCCACCCCCTCCTTTTAATTTTGTTATTACCGGTTCTCATTGCTATGAGCTCCCTTTGCACAGAGCTGTTCTTGAAGGCTAGTTTTGTGTTTCTTAGGAATGACTTTGAAGTAATCAATTTGTTTGACAGAAAATTTTGATCACTATTCAATAAAGAAAACTGTGAAGTTATCATCTGTGTGTATACCTTTTATCTAACTGAAAATCCCAAACAAGTTAAACACATACTTTGTTAACAAGGATGCATTGTTGAATAATTCGGTTTTATGACTAGTAATCAATCTCATTATTATCAGTTTAATGTAAAGTTTATTCTTTACCTGAGTAACAGGATTTATTTACTAATATATTTTACCATTTATTTATTTTTATTGTATCTATTTATTAACATAAATGTTACAGACTTTTAAATGTTTCAAACTGCATAGAGAATGCATAAAGTAAAAATTAATTGCTGTCTCAACATGGAGTTCCTAGACCTAAATCCACTATTTTCTACTCATTCTAGACACATTAAACTGTCAGCTAAAAAATTAATACACAACAATATTCAAATAACCTTACACTCATGTCATCCAATTAAAATATGATATATTGTTTATTTCTTATATTTTACTATTCACTATTTTGGACCACAGCTGACCATGAGTAATGCAATCCAGGCAGTATTATGTCCAAGGGGCCCCAAGATTTCAATTGGTGATCCCATCAAATTATTATGGAAATGACAATTTCAGGAATCAATATACTGGAAGCATGCCCTTTCAGGAGAATACCTTAGATTTTTTTTTTAGGTGGTTTCCTTAGATTTGGGGTTAGTTGCTTAGTTATTTGTCTGTAAGAGCTTGCAAATGTCATAAAATTGTACACGATCTCATTCATTTTTACTGTTGTTAAAAGTAGTATGGTCCTATATTCATCATTATAAATTTAAACAGGAATTTCAAACCTTTACAAAACCTTACTGAAATTTTCAATAGAAGATATTATAGAAAAGATTTCATTATATTTTTAAAAATTATTTCTTTTTTATCTTAGATGTCAGTGATGAGTTTTCAATTAATCCTCTGAAAGTCACCTGTAACACTTTATATTTAATTCATAGGTGAATATTGAAATAATGTTCTTTGTATGCCTTTCTCCTTAAGTTTTAGTGTAAAAGTTTTGTCTGTTTGTTTGTTTGAGACAGGGTCTCACTTTGTATGTAGTTCATGCTGGACCTGAGCTCACTGAGCCTAGGAAAGCCTCGAACTCACAGCAATCTCCTGCCTCTGCCTCCCAAGTGTTGGGATTACAGGCATGAGCCATCATGCCCCACATTGTGGGGTGTGATACTGATTGCAGGTGGGCATGTGTTACCATGCCTGGAATTGTCTTATGTGGTTACCAGAGATTGAACTTGGGATCTTGCACTTGGGAAGCAGCTGCTGGAACCACTGAAGTAAATCCCCCACCCTTAGCATAACATTTTTTGAAGATTTGTAAAAAGTACTAGAATTTTGTTCTCCATTCTACTTTATTTAAAAATCTGAAGAGCATATAACAAATATTTTATTTATATTCTGAAAGAATTGTATTATGAAAGATATTCACAATTTTTTCAGCTTTTTATCTAGCTTTTTATTTCAAACTAAGAATTCTTATAAAATGTTTCCTTGCATCCAGGTGGTCAAAAAGAGTTACATAATTTTTAGGATAAAATAATTTATAAATCTTTTTTCTGTTGTTTTTCTCTTCTCTATAATTTTTTTTTTTTTTGAGACAAGGTCTCGCTTTGTAGTTCAGGCTGGCTCTGATCTCTCACTATGTAGTCCAGGCAAGCCTCGAACTCAGCAATCCTCCTGTCTCTGCCTCCCGAGTGCTGGGATTACAGGCGTGAGCCACCACGTCCGGCATTGTAGTATGTGGTGTTGATTGTTGGTGGGCGTGTCTCCACGCCCAGCATTCTATGTGGTTACAGGGGATCGAACTCAGG